>JADLIF010003353.1:0-16278 GCA_016648015.1 Steinernema khuongi
GTCTCTCAGGGATCGTCCAGAAATGAAGTCTGCTTTGCAAATGTGTGTCTATTGTACTCTGTCTCTGTTGTGCATTTATGGCGATCCGCTAGTCGTAATGGCTATGATTCGGAATAAAAGTTAAGTTTTAAGTTAAGTCAGTACGTGTCTGGCTTGGAGAAACTCAGCTTCTTTCTTTGTTTGCACGCGTTCTTGTATATCACGGTGCCCGTGCCTCCTCGACAGACAAGCACTTGTGTACTTCCCACAGCCACCGACTCCGCTCTTTCGGCTTAACTTGCAAACATGTGTCCTTTCCTGCCAACCCCTACCGTATTTGCATACCTTCAGAATGGCTAGTTTGCAAAGTCTTTTCAGATTTGTAGCCACTAGTTGATCAAGGCCAATGAAAAACAGGCGTGAGAATAGTCCTCATGAATTTAAAGTTTACTAAAGCGATTATTTTTTTAACTATTTTAAGGCTTGTGAGCTTCGTAGCGCTATCACTACACATTTGGCTGTTGAAATGGATCGACTTCAACTGATAAGAAAGGAACGCGCTGTTTTGTTTATATTTAATCATGTGTCGATTTTAATGAGCATACGTCTTAGTCATATCAGTAAAGTTTCTGGCGAAAAGACCCATCTTCATGGCTCACGATCATTTAGCTTGCTAATTATGTAGCCTGTATTTGTTAAGGTGAGCATTCCGCGCCTTTTTTTCTTCGAGGTATACGCCTCACTGTCTTTATTTTAGATGGACAGAATGTGTTATACGCACTTCTGCACAAGCGGAATGCATAGGTCTTCAACGCTGCGCGCGCATAGGGGCGGTCCTGTTCGGAGGCCCTCTTGCAGTTTTGCGTCTTCGCTTGGAGAATTCATTCAACCGTATTAGGTGCTACAGAGATGGTTGCTTCCTAAGAATAATTATTTGTTTTTTTGTGTTTAAACACCATCTTTCTACTGCATGGATATCGTCCTACCTGAACAATATTAGATGTCAATGTAAATTCTAATACTGTCAGGTAAAGACGATATCCTAGTGTGTGGAGCTCGTCTTATAGTAAGTTTTAATAAATTAATTACATATTTACTATGCATGACACTCATACAGTCACTGTTTTTAGGGACTGTCCGATTAGGCTTCTCGTCAGCTCTACGTCGGACATATCAAATAATACATGAGACATTAATATTATTCATGTAGATATTTTAGATTTTTAATGCATACAGGAATGTAGTACATCGATGTATAAAGTGTCTACATATGAACAACGCCACCGTACACCACAAATTTCAGACGTCCTGCATTTTTTAAAATAAGACGAGTTAAATGTAATCCGAATAAATGCTGGATCCGCAGGATAGTTGACGTCAAGTACAACAGCACATATATGAGGGGATATGCGGAATTCCGTTCCGACTTCAGAAACACAGGAATTTCCGGCTTTTTTATCGTTCCAAGTTCCGTTTAGAAAGCCGGACTTCCGTCTTCCGGACGGAAAATTCGGCAGTTTGGTTTCAGAAGTCGTACTAATAAGCTGCTAAATGCTCACAAACTGCTAAATGTAGGGCATTGCTTGAGGGTGATTCCAACTTTAGTTGTGGATCAAGACATGAGGTCAAATTGGCATTGCCACACGAAACAACGGCCAATTGCTGTTTTAGGCCAGCTCCCATATGTTGCCCATGTAATTTTTTTAGCTTTAATTTGGTCTGCGCTCTGTGGCTTTCGAGCGCATAAAATCCTTGCGCTGGGACGTATGCTTTTCTAACTTTTATTATGCCGGTCTGTTGGAGTTGTGGGATGCATCTCGGCTTAGAGTTTGGCGCGCATCAAGGATTGTTTTTCAAAATGTTATTATTCTGGCTTCCAAACTGTTAATTTTTCATTCGAATATTGCTGCTTTTGGGTGTAATCAATGACTCACTAATAAACTTTACAATAGTTACTAATAAACTTTATTGATAAACTTTTACTTCCGAAAAACCGGGCATTTCGGCTCTTTTTTGACGTCCGAGTTCCGTGTTGAAAATTTCCGACAGCTCAGTCGTCTTTTTTCATTAACCCTTTGTAAGCTCCATAATTTAAGCTGGTATGTTTTCACTCACAGCTTATGGCTCCCACTCATACAACCTTTGTCCGCCTACTTGTTATGTTTTGCTTGCTATGAATAACACAACCTGCAGTCGTAAGTATTACGAAAATGGTCAAGAGTTGCAATTTTATATGCATTCCGTCAAACATGTAAAAATGGAATTATATTGAACGTTGAAACACTTTTGCACAAAACAGAACTCCCACACGGAACATTCTCTGGTACAACGCATCGGAAAAGATAACGTTGTGCAATGGTCTGGACTCGTCATAAGTTCGTGTCGATAGCATAACGTGGCTTTCCGCTGCGCTTTTCTTCATAGCATTTGTTTCTGATGTTTGTTTCCGATGATTCGAATTGAATCTGTCTCTATACGAGCAGTTGCTGAAGCTGTTGCTATTGTTTCAAGTCCTCTTTGGTTCGTGTTTTTTCATTCGATTGTAGTTAAAGTGCCATACACGACTTAATTTCGTTTTCCAGCTTTTTGACAGACACTGCGACATAATGTCATCTAACGATCATCAAGGTAGCGATAATACGGGATCCCGCAAAAATGAAAATGGACGTGGGCGGGAGAAAAAAAAGCCTTCTGGCAATTCGAACGAAACCGCTTCGTCCTTTGAGAGACGATCCGCAGCTCATCCCAATAAAACACCACAACAGCTTACTCTGACAAAAGAGCAACAAGAAGCGCTTTTCAACAAAATTGCGGCGACAGAGCGCACTACACACTGTGGACTGCCATTTACAGGAGCAGCCCAGGAATGTGTTATCTGTTGTAAGATGTCGGATTTATTTGGAATTGGTGATTGTCGACATCCGGTGTGCATAGAGTGTGCAATCAGGATGAGAGTCATTAGTGACCAGGACTCTTGTCCGCAGTGTCGTGGAACAATAGCTGTAGTAAGTTTGTTTCACTCAGTTCTGCAAACTCATCCGGGGAGCAAATTTATTTTAGATGCATTTTGTGCAAGCTCCAGAAGGCGACTGGTGCAATTTTTCGCCAACAGCAGAATTCCTCGATCATCCTGATACTGTGACGCTCAACGTTCGATTCGACAGTGAATATGCCAAGGCTGCCTACGACCGATATTTGTCCCACACATGCAGGATGTGTTCGAAAGGGTGCAGTAGCCATCTGGTTTTTGTAGATTGATAATGAAGTTGTAGGGAAAATTCGTTTACCGTCCCCACATTCGATTCTTTACGACATCACTATGGTCAGAAGCATCGTCAGTTTTTTTGTCATATATGCACTGAAAATCTGAGGCTCTTCTCCTGGGAACGTAAGACCTATTCCAGCGAAGCGCTTCAAATGCATATGAAGAAGGGAGACAAGGATGACAAAAGTTTCAAAGGTTAATAAAATTATGATTGAGTTTCTATCGCATTGTTGACTTGCTTGTAGGCCATCCCTCTTGCTTATTCTGCACTGAACGATTTTTCGACAATGATCAACAATACAAGCATCTAAGAAAGGAGCACTTCTTCTGCCAAATATGTGAAGCTGACGGAGTTACAAGCGTCTTCTATAAGTAATTGAATAAGCAAACAAGTTTTTATATAATTAGCTTTTAGGGAGATGGCCGAACTTCTTACTCACTATCATAAAGAGCACTACCCATGTAAAATCGACGAATGTAAACAGATGGGAATAGTCTTTCGTTCGGAATTGGAGCTCAATATACACACTGCCAGCGAACACAACAACAATGGCCGTCCTGTTCCAGTGTCTCTAGATTTCAGATTTAACGACCGTACCTTTGGATCTAGCAATAATCGAATCCGAACGAGAGAAAACAACACACGAGCGACAAACTCAAGTGCAACCGAGGCACAGTCAAGACCTAGCAATGTGCCAGTGGCCCCTTCAGCAACCGAAGCAGATCAGCCGCGAATCATTCCATCTGCGTCAGTAACGCCGACTGCTTCGCGCATAATAATTCCGTCCGCACAAAATAACCAGAGACAAGCTCCGACTACGTACAGTCAGCGCAGCAGCTTCAATATGACCTCTGCAAATGATTTCCCTACATTACCCAGTGAAGCTAGATCTGCTTCTGCGGCTACTCGCACTGTCAAATTAATTCCGTCCATTGCTCCTCGGGCAAGTGTTACTTTATAACGCAATCATAATCGTTTTTTAGATGAGCTTATGTGAAAGTTCTTCAAGGAAACCAACTCAAATGTGTCAACCTACTCGACAAACTGGCTCAGTGAAAACAAACTTTAATAATCGTAAACAAAGTAACGATAACGATGACCACGTTTTTTCCGGTCGCTCCTCACCTCCTCCACCTAGGGTATGTTATTTATTCCGGTGTCAATCGTATTTGTGCTGCTAAGTTGCAGGAAGCAAAATCAAAAATAACGATGATTCCTGCCAGTTCAGTTGCGAGGAACGTACAACCTGCTCCCATGCCCTTAAATGGACCAATAAATTCAAAACTTCATTTCCCAGCATTGGGCGGATCAATTGTTGCGAGCGCAAAGCCCGTTGTAAATTGGGGAAAAGCACAGACTACGATAAAGGTATGTTTTTTGGACTAGATAAATAAAATGAATTCCACTGATGTGTCACTCTAGAAATAAAAACCACTCACCTTTGTTCAGAGCGGAGCTTTTTCTTTCCATGCCCATTCATCTATGATTTAGCCATCTCCGAGCAATCAAGCAAAAAAGGTGTTGCCAAAACCCGATTTATGGCCAGATCTGAGCGTGCCTAGTGGATCTAGAGGCTCCAGTACCAGTACAGAATTATCTTCGCTGAAAGACGTATCCCTAGCTCTGCTAAGAGGCGCCAATAAAAGCGGCCAATATCCTTGTTCTACGAGTGGACCAAACCTTGGAAGCATGGAAGCCACACAATCACAAGGTAGCGACAAAAAAAAGAAAAAGAAGGTATATTCTCTTTTCTTCTCTATACGATAATGCTAACATTACATTTTAGAAGAACAATGTAACGATTGTAAACCTTGCTGATCTTGACCAAAGGGGTGGAAGCAGATAAAACGGACCTTGTCTTAGATATTAGAACGAAGAGCGATAATCTAGTGCCTTATAATATATTTTATTGAAACCATCAAAATGTGTGATAAATATATGTACGTCAGCAGTAGTATGCTTAGTATTAGGTTAGTGCATATAAGATGTCGCATCTTTCAAGCTTATTTATTTCTTATATGAAGAGCATTAAGGCCGAACATTAGCACCATTAGACTCTGCAACTCATTCTTAATTTGTCACCCAACGGTGGTCCCACATTCTAACAATGTGGGACATTCCGAGTCGAAAAACTTTTCGACCCAATTTTTGACCTTCGCCATGGGATCAAATAATTTTTTGGTTAAAGCCTTGCTACTGATATGGGCAAGATATTATTCGGATAGAGCAAGATATTATCTGGGCTACATTCTGGGTGGAACAGAATAACTAAAGCGAAAGTTTAGAGTTAAGAACAAGCCAACTTTAAAAAAATGCGGTTTTGACCTCTCGCCCTAAAAAATAACTTTTTCCACTCAGCTATTCCAAGGTGTGTATAAAATGATTTCATCTCCGATCAATAGAGAATAGCAAAGGCGATTGACATTCTCCGCCGTTTCGGAGTGTTCGTGACGTAGCCAAAAATTGTTTTCCAAATTTGCTGTTTGAAAGCTAAAGGGACCATATAGGCGCCGCTGTATTATGATAGACTAAGTACTACACTATGACATCTCATTAATTTTTCACCATACTTTTTAAACAGACTAAGAAAGGCCAAATTTTGGAGATGAGGTTCGATCCTCCCACTCTGTCAATGTTAAATCGATCTTCCCTCACTCCGAATTTTGCCGAATCAATTCTTATGCGTTTTCGTAGACGGCGAACCCTCTCCTTTAATGTGGCATGGTCGAGAAAAAATTTTCTGCGAAGCTGAATTTTTTTGCAACACATTCAATGCGACATACCAATGATCGTTGGGTGGTGAATTTTGGGTACAGTGAACAAAACAGTTCAAAAAGTAGCAAATAACACATACTTGAGGGGCGACCGCATATCCTTAAGGAGGAGGTAAGACTGCTGGTAGCAGCACACTAAGCGATTGGTCTCTATTATCACACAGTGCAACAATATACGACATCCAAAAAAGCGGCCATTTTATTTGCACCAACCCAATAGTTTATTCAAACAAACAAGCAGCACTGGGAATTACGATATCACTTCTTTCCCATCAAACCCATCATTCCTCCTAGCATTGCACCAGTCATGGCTCCTCTCAATGCTCCATTGACAAACCTAGCAAAATTGTTATGAGAATATTAAGTACATGCGAGCATTCATACCCTCCGTTACCGTAAGCGTAACGGGGAAATCCGTAACCACCATACATTGGATATCCGTATCCACCGTACGCTGGATAGCCGCCATATCCATAGCCTCCATACGGGTACCAAGCAAGCGATGATTGAACAAGCAGAACCATGAAGGTAGCAAACATTAAGTAAGACTTCATACTTCTGAAAGGGTTCTTAGAGGAAAACCTTAGAGAATCAGGTCTGAGAGCACTTAAATGGCATTCGCCACGAATGCTTGACCCGACAGTCTAAACGAAAGACCGGTTTACGCTCCAAGTAAATAGCTTTTTCGGTAAAAACACGTGAACGTCAATTGTTCGTCGAATGTCTTAAATTGAAATACTGGGAAGAACCAGTAAAGGTTTTTATGACTCATCTAAGCGAACTGCAATTTCTATGTTACAGCAAGCTCAATCAGCTCTTCAAATGCTGACAATCAGCTTCGGATCGTCGTCAGGATAATCTGTCCCACATAATCACGCACAAACCTCTGAAACATTTCAAACCGCGCAATTTACACGAGCAGCCCAGTTCATTTCTAAATTTCTAAAGTATACATAAGCGTTCAATATTCAGAAGTTAAGTCGTTTGACGCTCAAAAACGTCGAAGAAAAACTTTAAAGAAAAACTGTCCACTTTAAAAGCGCATTTAAATGCCGGAAACCAAAACGAAACTACAATGTATTTTATAATATTAATGTCCACTATGAAAAGCTGCACCAGTACCACAATGAAGTAGTCGGCCACCTTATTATAAGGTAACAATTGGATGTATAAGTACCATGTCACTTGAATTTATTTCCATGAAAATTATGTCTTTTATTTTGTGTCGGTGGGGAGCGGCATGCTACTCCGCTGCTCTCTGAGTTGGCGGTCAACCTTTCGTTCTTTTTCGGTCGACCTTCCGTTAGCCCCGACTCCGAGAACGAGTGGAACCCAGGAATGCCGTAGTTCCAACGCCGCCAACAAGAAGAAGTTAGTTACAACCACACAGGCAAGCCCAACTTCAACGTTAAAGTGTCTGTAGAGCTCCGTAGATGATTTCGCCTGCAGCAACATGGTTCCGAGTTTGGCCGCCTTATCGCCTGCAACACCAACATTTCCCGTTAACAGGGATGTCGCCAGCGATAAAGCAACGGAAGACGGACTCTTCGACAATCCCAGGACAGCAGCACCGCCACAGACCGACACGACCCTCAACACTTAAACGATGGAACCAATAGAAATTTGGCATCGCCAATACGGAGAGAAATGCTCACACTGTAGAACCTCCACAACTGGAAAAGCTTTTAAGGTTCACAATGTACTTTCTCTGTTGTCAATCTCTGTTTCAAACGATGCTGTCTGCTCAACTGCACACATTGCTACACCGTGTTTATTAAATTAAATATACATTCAACATCATGTTTGTATTTATGGTTGTATTGGGTACTATTGCAGCTTGCTTGTAAGATTTTATAGGCCTCTATTAAAAAATAGAAACTTGTCCGTCGTTCTCACCTGAATTTCGCTTTCGAGGCAACTTGTAGCAATACTCGAATTTTGTGGAAATAGAGCCAGAGCAATGGGCAGGCTAAAAGCAAAAGAAATCGTGCACACCGCGGCATTTACCAGTAAATGGTGGATGGGACCTTTCTGAACAAAGGCTGTTCTGAAAGTGAGATTACTTTGAAGCGTTAGTTCAGGTAAAAATGTACCTTTCAAGTAGTGGCATTATGCATGGCGGAATCAAAAGAAGTGGGACAGGAAGAAAAGCTCTGGTCGCGGCTGTTTCATAAACAGCTTTTTTAGCAGCCACTTTTGAGACTCCAACAACCTTTTCAGACTCATCATACACCAAAATTCCAGTTCTCATTTCCGCACTACGCATGAATAGAACGTTTAGTGTGCTCGCCAGTGAAGTGGCAGGGAGAGGGACAAATCTTTGAATTATGAGTCGAGTTGTGGAAGGAAGATGTTGCGCTCGCTTGATCAAGTATGTCAAGGAAGCGGACGTGGTCATTGCTGCAGTTACAGCGGCTCCGTATGCCTTTATGTACACAGATGTATCCTCGTCTTTAGAAGCATTTCTATTGAAGTAGTTCACACACGCATTGTGTGACTGATTCATCCACTGCCAAAACAGTAGTGTTGCCCAGGAAGGGTTTGGCAAGAGCATTCCTGTTACCTAAATATACTGTGTAAAAAGGAACGGTTTCATATTCTGTACCGTAATCCACCCAAAAGGCACGAATCCACTCATTCTAAACGGAGGTAGCACCTTTTCTCCCGTATCCGGATGTAAAATTGCCTGCTTTATTTTCTGTGCATGCCAAAGTTCAATGTTTGTTGCACTGACTTCTCCCTTTCGGTAATCGTCTAACAACTTAACGCATTCCTTAAGTCGTTTCTAAAATCATGTCATAATCGGAATCCAAACATTCAAAACTACATCAGAGACGAATAAGGTACGAGGGTCGATTACGTCCAAATAATGCAGATAGCGTCCGAGGAATGTGTCTTGCGAGAAACGAGGCTCATTCACTCGAAAATTAGGATATTTTGGAAATCCAAATATCGTTTCGTTGTTGTTTTTCGTCGGAGTTTCGGCCATTCTTTTGTACAGCGTCGATCTTGTATGTCAAAATAAAGCTCCTTTTGCAATACTTTGCACACTGGATTCTGATTTAGAGTAAAATGTTTAAAGCGAAAGTGATACATCACACGATTCACACATAGGGTTGGCGAATTGCATCGAATATATTCGTATTTTCTCGCTTCGAAGATGCGATAAATCGAATCGAATTCAATATTCGAGACATCAGGAATCAAACCTGCAATATCCACATTTTGAGTGGTCCTGAGTTAACTGATTTGGTCCAAAACCAACTGCACTGAGAAGCAATATACATGTTAACGATGCTTAAAGCTTAAAGCTGCGTATAAAGAATTCAATTTTCGAGTTTTTGCCGATATTCGCCAACCCTACTCACACAACGCCGAATCAATCATTTTGAAATGGAATGCACGTAAAATCATGCGGTAACCGGAAACGAGTTATGGAAAATTGCCGCATAAAAGCGTAATTAATTTAACAAGATGACATTGGTAGCCGTATTGAATGTATATAAAAAACATCGATGACGCCGTGGATGCCATAGCGCAGACCACACACCATGACATAGTTTACGTGGCGACATCTTGTTTCACGGCTTGAACTAGTTTGTGATCTTATGTCATAATCACCTATAATATTTTTTTTCTTTATCAAAAGGCGTTTTGCTACATACGGTTTGGCGAGTAAATTAATGAAATAAAATTCTATTTAGCTATTTACCATATACCAGCGTCATACTTTCAGTTAACCTGCGTACGACATCTTGTTATGGAAAGCGAGTCTTTGTTTGACGTAAGCATCTTAAAAGGAACAATTCCTGTTCTTCCAGAAGGATTGCATATGAGACCTCTACAGTTGACTGACTATTATAACGGGTGTGTTTTACCATTTACTATAATCGTGTGACAGCTGCATTGATTAACACTGTTTTCATCTTTATTAATTATATTATATTTGGCTGAACTACGTGCTAATTTTTAAGCTTACAGCTTTCTTCAATTGCTTGCCGACCTGACAACTGTTGGCGATGTATCGTTTGAAAAGTTTAAGCATCAATTTCGGGCGATGAAGAGTTCGCAACCACACAATTACTACGTCATTGTAGTTGAAGATGGAAGGTAGTTGTTGCGTAACTTCAGCATAATTTCTTCATTTAGAACTTCTCAGATTGTCGCTGCAGCTACTTTGGTTATTGAGCTAAAATTTATTCATCAAGCTGGTTGCCGTGGCAGAGTTGAGGATGTAGTTGTCTCATCATCGAGGCGCAGTCTTAAGCTCGGTGTTGCATTGAACACATGTCTTGTTGCCTTGGCGAAGAAACTATGTGTTTACAAGCTGTCCCTTGAATGCAAGGATAGTCTTGTCGGCTTTTACGAAAAATTCGGATACAAGGTCGATGCCGGAAATAACTTCCTTATCCAGCGCTTTGACTCAAAAATCTGATATTAGTAATATTATTAGGAAGCCGTGCCGTTGTCTAGCCGCTATAAATATTATTTATGACATGATTATTCACGTGCTTCCACCAATTGTTGTTTAATTTATTGTGAAACATAAATTTGCTTTTAGAATACGCTGGTCGGATTACCAGCGTTGAGCTGTGATGTCCAGTGTGCCGTCACAACTGTGCCCTGAATACACAGTTGTGTTACACGATAAGCATTGGATTTGCCACAAATTATCCTCTGAAGAAGACCTTGGCATTCCGGCACACGAACGACCCGACCCCGATACTGAAATTTTGCAGCAGACGACTAGCCTGATCCCTCCTCCTTATCGAGTAAGTCTATTATTTCATCGTTTTTGATTAATCACATAAATAATCTTTCGAAGAAGTGAATTTTTAAAGATGCAAGGAACTTTATAAACACCTATAATACAAAACAGGATGACCTTTTGCCATTAAAACGCACTTAATAGTAAAGGTCCCCAACTTATTTCTTCCGATCAAAGCGAAATGGGGTGGATTCGTTATCCCCTTAAGAGTGTTGTAATATGCCGTAAGGAAAAAACGGATCTTAACAATACCATACTCCCCAAAATCCCATGCTCCGCAAACTAACTTTTCCTTATCGTAAGAGAACTAATATAAGCGAAAGAAATCCACCCTCGAGCACCTCCGCTGCGATAAAATTGGTTTTGGCTCACAGCGTACGAAATGGTACTGAATCTGTTCAATAAATGTTGCAAAAAAATGTTTAGCTCAACTTAGGTCGAACATATCAAAGTAGGCTCCGTTGACCAAACGATAGAGCTCGTCGAGCTGAGTGAGAATACGTTTTACGTTTTGTTTCTGTAGGGTCTAGCCTTACACGTTGTGTTTTCACTTTGACTTTCACTTTGTGTCGGTAGTGAGCGGTCAGGTCGTTCCGCTGCTTTCTGGCAATGAGTTAGCGGTCGATCTAGGCCAAACCCTCCAATCAAACATGATTGTCTTGGCTCCCCTCAGGATTGGAACCCAGGAGCTGTAGTTTCAGAAGCATTAACAAGAAGATGATCACCGTCACCGCTACTGCAGATCTGCTTGTCTCCTAGCTCTTTATCAAGCGAAGAAGCCGCTACAACGCGTCGAAGATGGTTCAATTCGAAAAAATAGGGTTTAAGCGATGTGTCACCCGTTCGCCTTCAATCTACGACAAGGTGCACAAACGCAAACTATGAATCTTAATTTCGAAGAAGATCCTGGAGGACTCCGATGGCTGCAAAGGAATCCACGACCCATTCTCCGCGTGACGTATTCTCCGGGAGTCATATTCTCCGACGACGGATTCTCCATGCGACGAATTCTCCGATAGAATTGTTGCCCAAACTCAATTAGCTGAGCATCAGGAATGGCACTTGCAAAATCTTAAGAAAAATTCTATCGGAGAATCCGTCGCTCGGAGAATACGTCGCCGGAGAATCTGTCGCGCGGAGAATATGACTCCGGAGAATGCGCCGCGCGGAGAATGCGTCGCGCGGAGAATAGGTCGCGCGGAGAATCCGTCGGCATATCGACCGACTCGCGAGATTGGAACGTCGAGGATGAAGCGTGATCCGGAGTTGTCTACTAGACTCTTCCTGCAAATGGACTTTCATCTCGATCGTCCCGACTCCCCGAACGCGAATTGGAACCCCGGAGCCGTAGTTCCCCAGCAAGAGGAATTCAACGTCGTCAGCTCTCAAGTTTAGCAATTTCATAGCGGGTTCCAAGAGCTTTGTTGTATATATGCCCGCTACGTCTTTAGGACTGATATAGAGAATAAATGAAATGAAAGGGTCTAGCCTCTCAAAAAAAGTCCGATCGCAGATATTTTGTCTTCTTTTTACTCAGCTCGACGAGAGCTATTGATTGCACTATCGTTTGGTTACGGGAGTCTACTGTGAAATTTTTGACTAGGTTGACCTGAAGCCAATTTCCTCTCAGCTGACGTGCACGCAAGTGGATTTTTTTTTGCTTTTCCTAGATCTCTTTCAGAGGCCTATCGAATGCACAAACCTTCTTCAATTTCGGAAATTTACGAAATCTGGGTATAAGAAGGGACCAAGGCATGGTTTGAGCTGGTAAAGTGGAACTCTCGAAAGGAATGCCTAAATTTGTACCAAAAAATCGGCCTTGTCGAGCGCTTTCCAAAGAGCCATCAAACACCTCGGTATGACAAGAAAACGTTAGTTTGCGGAGGGTAGGATTTTGGGGGATTATGATATTGTTAAGATCCGTTTTATGTCAAATCCAAAAGGGGCCGATAATCTTTACGGCATATTACTAGACTCTTAAGGAGATAACAAATACACCCCATTTCGCTTTGATCGGAAGAAACAAGTTGGGGACCTTTACTATTTAGTCGCACTCAATCCGATTTTTTTCACACTATTAACTTATCGATAACTGTGAAATCCATTTTCACATATCACTGGTAATTACCATCAAGTCAGAGAAAATTTGTTTTCAGAAACATTCCTTCTTAGTCGACTTCGAGAAACGCTTTACGGAAGTTGGTCTGCAATCTTTGAACATCGGAGAAAAACGTGAAAAATTTACAGTACCACGTAGCATTTAATCAACCTCTGCCTGGTTCACAATGGGTAACGAGCAGAGCAGCTCGTCTGGTGCAGTGCCTTCTTCAATTTCGTTTCTTGCTGGTAAACGAGGTATGGAAATTTGCGTATTCACGACATTTTCTGTGTCAGGTACAACCGTTAGACGTCCAAATCAAATTGTCGTTGTCAGGCCTGGGCATGACGCTATCGGAGATCCAGCAGACGATCCAGAGATTAAGAAACTACAAGAAATACGCAGATTTCTTCCAATACTCAAAAGTTCCTTAGCAGGAATGCGCGATTCGCCAGAGGTCTTTTCTAAAGTTGGACCCAAACCGATAATGAAGTTTTGCTATCGGATACAAGAGCATTTGTCCGTTTGTGCTAAAAAAGTCAGTTCGGAACAAGAGATGGTGCAGTCCAAGATGAAGCATGTACGTTAACACATGTATTAGTTACAATTTAATTTACGTTTAATAGGTGGAGCACACCACTTCCGTTGCTGTTTCAAAATATCAGGATGCAGCTCAGCACACAGACAAGTTCAGCGATATTCTGAATGCAGTTAAGATGACATCTCAGAAAATGATGGAAGTTGAGGTATGTTTTGTAAACAAGGTTTATTGATACTCGAATGTGATTTTTTCCGCATTTTATGTTAATGTTCTTTTGGAAAATTTTACAACAAATGTACTTCTATGGTTTTGTTCTTAGTTTTTCCATTTCATTGCTTTGAGCGCACATGCAAATTTTTATTATTGTTTGTTTTCAGAATCTATTAAGATCTATTATTCCACTTGCTGAAGAACTGGGACGGCTCGTGAACGAAGTGCTGCCGCAAACCCAACACTTGCCACAACTAGACTTTGCCAAAATCTTGGATGACCCTTCTTTAACCGGTGGGAAAACGCTTGTTAGTCAATCAGAAGGACACGTAGCCACAATATACAGTGGCGACCCACGCGAAGATAATGCCAATGTTGCACCTGGGGCAATGGCGAGTTTCACTGCAACACGACTCACCAATCACATCATGCCCATTGAGGAGCATCGAGTTATTGACCGATATTCATTAAAATAAGCTTGAGTAATTGCTATTTTAAATGTCATACGAGGATTGTATGTAGGGCAAATATGTTTGTATATATATATGAGTCATTTTTTCCAATCATATAATGATAGTGTCAAAGTATCCTCATTGGAATATACGTAACGATAAAATATTAAGTTTTCTTATATATCTCTTTTTTCGTGGTCTCGATCAATATTTATTAAATGTGAGAAAATTATTAATCGTGAATGAAGTGATTTTTCTAGATATGCTTGACACGGATTTCAGCTTTATCAGTCCTGACGTCGAACTAAGCAAAGTAAAGCCGTTAAACCTTAAGCGAACGGTTGCATTTGCAAATTTTTATCTCTCCCAGGTGGCATCCATGCTGAACAACTTTTCTGTGATAGCAGAAAAAAAGATTATGGATATTGAATGGCGACTGAAATTAATGGAATCAGAGCTTGCAATCTGTGAAGAAAAGGCAGGTATTATAAACTGCAAAAAGTCCAGGTTGCTTAATAGTTTTCACGAAGACTTGACATCAGTATTTGCACATCTATATTGAGCTTTTGAGAAGAAAACACTTTATAAACCGCCTCAATTTTCACTGAATATTCTGTAGGAAAGCCGGAGAAGCAGAGACGGAGCTATATCGGTTGACCCGAAGAGTCTTTTTGGAACAGTTGATGAGCACCATCTGAGAAGAATAAAACGGAAAAACAGCTGATACAAACCGCTGACATAATTGAAAACTTAACCTTCGATTTTTGCCTCCAAAGCACTTTAGCTTTCGCTTTGCAGTAAATTTGTATTTATCAAAATTTAAAATTGCCGAAAACAGATTTTTGCTACTCAGCTTGGTGTATCTTAAAGTAGTCTATGTTTGTGGTTGGGTTGTGCTTGGTGCAGCTTTGATATGCTGTATAGTTAAAGTTTTTAGTATGACAAATCGATGATCGTTAGGTGGTAGGTTTTTGATAGGATGAACAAAAATACCTATATAGAAATATAGAAACTCAAACAGGTCAATCATAAGCAGAGCAAATCCCCTGTCGACACAAGGTATTTTCGAATTTACTCTATTAATAAACAAAAAAGCAAAATTAAACGATATTGAATCCATGAAACATTTTCAACACCAATCAAATACATACTTACATCAAATTTGAAAACGTTTTTTGTCAAATATCAGTAAAAACCACTTTCATGGAATTATTCTGATATCATTGTTTAGATCAAAAGTGTACCGGAGGCTTCCGAAGCACTGTCGCATTTCCATAGTTGCACAATAGCTGCTTCGCCATTTAACCAGTCGGAGGTATCTATTTCGGACGAGAGTGAACTAAACGCCGTAAAAAGTGAAACACGCCAAATTTCGAACCCTATCGTATATGAAACTCCGTATGAGGAGCCTTCCGAGGAAAGTGCAAAGGTTCTTAAAAACAGTGAACATCCCGCATACGCCAAGTATTTCAAAATGCTCAAGATGGTTTGAAACTTAATATTTGGATATGTTGTAATTCATTAGTTTAGGGAGTTGCTGGAGCTGCGGTCAAACAAAAAATGATCGTCGACGGACTCAACCCACTTATTCTTGAGTACGTTCTTATTTATTATATGCCCTTTCAGTGCAGATTTTAGTAATCCCGATGATGCATTCAACAGCGTTATTATTGAAAACAACAGCGAAGATGAACTCAACCAGTCAACCGATACATCGTACAGTTCTGACTGATTAATTGCTGTAAAAAACATTTTACAAATGGAAGCGAGTTGTAGTAATTAAATACCTAGAACAAGATGTCTATTTGTTTTATATTTGTTTTTTTTTGTTTTAGTTACATGTATATTTGTCTTGTCAAATGAGATAAAATAAATTTTTGGAAATTTATAATGGCCTGTGCGGTCACACAGCATTGCATGCGGCCACGCAGGGTTTTTGAGGGAGCACAGATTGTGTAGCATTTCGAGGACGCGCTAGCGCCAAATTTGTTCTATACGGTGATTGACATCGATTGGACTTAATAGTCCGATCGTCCGAATTTAATATTCTTAACACTGCGATGGGTCTTTCATTTTGTGTCGGTGGTGAACGGTCGGGTCGCTCCGCTGCTCTCTGAGTTAGCGGTCGACCTCCGTTCTCTACCAATCAAATGTTAGCCCCGGCTCCCAGAAAGAGTGGAACCCTAGGGA
>JADLIF010003357.1:0-76194 GCA_016648015.1 Steinernema khuongi
GAGCATGGTATCATCTTATGCAGAATTTTGTGCGCTTTCAAATGGTGTATACCAATAGTTGTTTGAATAGTTCCTTGAAAAGTTACAGTTGTTTTAACCCGTTGCAATACTTATGGGTCACCCTGTATATTGCCGTTTTTACATAGAAAGAGCAGCTATGACAAAATAAAACTTCTTGCAAACTAAAAGGATGAGGCTCTTTCAAAGAGCAGCGCACTGATAGCTGGAAGAGGAATATTTGCGAGTCAAAACATTTAACGTCAAACAGGACAACCAATATATAACAACAACAACAACAAAACAGATGATAAAACCTAAACCGAAATTGGCGTTCAAGAGGACCTTTACTTTGAAGGTTCCTCAGGCAACTTGGCGAACACTTTGTTGATTTTCCTGACAGAGCGCATGAATCTAGCGTCGTCTTTTCCGCGGAAGGAAGATTCCATTGCACGGCCATACTCGTAATATGCCCCAGGAATCAGGTCACTGTGGGCGGCTTCGATCAACTTAAGCGCTGCTGTTGAAGGAGTCCTGGCACAAGATGTTCAACCATTGGTCAGTGGTGTAATCGCTTACCATAAGACATGCTTTAATACCGATTGAATGAAGAATCGCCACACAACATTGACGTTATTGTACAACGCTGTGGGCACAATTCCCGGATGCATTGATACCATATCGGTTGTCCTAGAACAAAATCGTTGCTAAAGCACGACCATGACAACTCTCAGCTACCGATCGGTATGGTTCGCGTACAAGTAGATATATCGAGAAAGGCAGTACTTAGACAGCGCATAAGAATGATATCCATTGCGGTAGCGACGGAAGGCATCAACTGAAAGAGAGCGTTGTATGAAGAACGTCGACATACCCAGATACATACCACTAGAGAATTCATGAGGATCCCATAGATGTGCGGCATGCAAAGTAGCTGACGAGAGGAAGATCATTCGGCAGTTGCTGTTTCCAAATTTTTGTAAAATGGTATTTACCAGAAATACATTTGAAAGGAAGTTCACAGCCATATGCTTCTCAATACCGTAGTTGGATGTCTGAAATGGCTATTAGCACGATAAGCATGGGATTAAACCTTACATCCTTTCCACAAGCCATTACTCCATGACAGGCAAACAATAACGTGATTTTCTCCATAGGCATTGACCAGCGCTGCAAGCATCGCGAAACCTACAACTGTGAAATCAGAGCGATCTTAGAGCAGAAACTAACCTCGTTACTGTCGGCCATGTCGACTTCGCATAAATTCTCTTCTTCTACACCCAGATGGCGAAGGTTGTCAACGCCATGGCCCATAGCATACACTTCATAATCAAGATCAAGCAGGTATTCCACAATTTTGTAGCCAATCGCTCCAGCACCTCCGGTAACCAAGGCGATCTTCTTCCCTTTTTTATACTTTTCAGAACTCCGCACTTTCTTCATATAGTACGTCTTGTCATGTCCTTGAAGATAATCGTAAATCGTCACCAGAAGCTCAGCTAGCGAATAGACAGCGGCCAAGGCGTACAGATGTAACACAGATACAATTCCTAATATCAAATCTGCTTCCATTCTGAAACTGTTAGAACAAAGATAATTTAAATCACTAAATATGGATAATCAAAGTATGCAAAACAGATAACGAATTCAGCTAGGTCATGGAGCTGTCGCAGTCGTTTCAAGTACAATCGGTAATCTATCTGTCCAAGATCTAAGACCTGATGGAACGTGTTACGAACGCGCATAGCTCTCCTACACGAAACACGAAACTGTCACGGCGATGTTCAAAAAATTCGTCTGCGGACGCAGGTGCGTCTGTTCTGTATGGCGTGCGTCTCGACGCTAGACGTCTAGACGAACTCGACGCTAGACGTCTAGACGCGACGCTGCGGGTGGGCGTTTACAGACGCAGTGAGGCCCAAATAGCGTCTCTTCGCAACAGACACACAACAAACGCAGAATACAGACGCACCTGCGTCGCCCGCCCTTCAGGACTGTGTTGTTACCGCGTAGCAACATCATACCCGTTGTCTTTCGAAGACATTATCTGTGCTGTAACTGCTTGCAAGGCGGGGACAAGTCTTTATCAAGAAGCAATTGCTTAAGAACGGGAAAGCGCGGTCGGTTCCGATGCACGCAGCTCCTGCGGTGTCTACATTCATCTTCTACAGTCTTCGCATAAATTTATTCACTATTTACAAACAATTGCAGATATATAGTTGAGGAAAGCGTACGACACAGTAACCATAAAGCGCGAGAAAAGTGTCATATAGTCGTAGGGAAAGGACATTGTTGGACGAAGGACAGTTTCTTCCCGGGTCGATCTACACGGCTACGCTGTCTTGCTTGGAGTGGTCTAGTTCGGCATACAACGTCTGTCCAATGCGCTTCTGCTTGTCTTTCAGTTGAGCACGAAGTTGAGCAAGCTGGTCGAGTATCTTTTGCTGGTTCTCTGCAGACTTGGTGTTTCTCTTCATGTTGAACGATCGGTACTGCGGCGTCTGAAAGAAAACTTTTCAATAAAGCTGATGCAAAAAGAAACGAATTATTTCGTATCACTTATGACATTGGCTCTGATATCAATTAGAGTAAAAGGGCCTATACTGAAATCAAAATCGAACTGATATATGGTCCAAATGATATAAAACCCAATGTACAGCAATTCGTGCGAAAGGATCCACCGATGTGCAGTGCTCACCCGTGACAAAAAGCTGTTGAACGGCTTCGGTGAAACGGAGGGAGATTTCTCGGCATCGCCGTTTTCGCTTCCACACAAGCTGGCGAAGGATAGTCTCAGGCGCGAAGGTGTCAGTCCCGGTGACAAGGAGGTGGTGTCGAACTGACGGCGGGGTGGTGGCGTAGAGATATCCTTACACAAACACAATCACAACACCGAACACACCTGATAGGGCTTACCTGGTTCGGCTTATCGATGGAGTTCGTGGAAGCCTCGGCGATCTTCTTAGCGAAGGCAGACTGACGCGGTGGCGAAGCGTCCGAACCGTTCATGCCGAGGTTTGTGGTTGAATTGACACGCGAACGGACCTGAAAGAAGAAATGTTTAGATTCCGGCATGTGATGGATGATGCAACAGACTTTTCCTGAAGACGGCCGAGAGAAACTGAAGCGGCTGGATGTTTCGTCACAGGACGTCTTTCTGAGAGCTGCTGAGCGGGGAGGGCTGAAAACAACTGAACGATGCAAAGGAAACCAACAACAAATAACATGCTATTGCATGGGTAGACTTTTACTGTTCTAGCAAGCAAACAACATGATCATACCTTTCGAGGTCGTCTTCGTTGGACGGCGTGATAATAGTAGGGGGCGTAGAGGGAAGCTCAATGTCCACGGATCCTGAGGGAGCGGCGTCGTTGACAAAGCGCATTCTGCGGTTGCGCGTCTGGACGGGTTCGAACTGAAAGTGAGAGGGACCGTTAGTGATATACTCTGTCACACCTCCGCAAAGCATGCGTACATATGGGAAAGACGGATGAGTCACCCGCGCCGCAAAGCACAAAGGAAGGTCAAAGCCGAGCCGCAGGACACATCTGTAAAAACTACCCTATAAAAGGCATATGGTCACACTGCGTCCTGGTGTTTGAAGAAGAAAAGCTGTGAATCGAAAAAGCGATCAAAGAGCCCCGGCGGCGAAAAGTACATGGGAGCACCCTAATCTACCCTCCCCACCACAGCCATATACTCCCATTTAATACGTAAAAGCGGGCGTCACCGCTCCTTCTTAATGTGATAAAAGTGACTCTCGTTTGTTTCGCCGATCTATTAATCACTATTATCCTTTCTGCCCTCCACAGGTCAATGCTTCGTGCCCGAGGCATTGTACACCCCAATGGTTAAATAAGTTACGTATTTTCCTAACAGCGTGACAGTAAGGAATGCGTCAGTAGTCTGACGTCAGTAGGCTTGGTGACGCGTAATATCTGTAGATAAAACAGTCACTCGCAGAAGTGTCGGCCGCATCGCGCAATGTTCCGTTCAAGACACCACGAAAGAAAGTGAATCATCCCGTAGCGTGTTAAGCAATGGCACATTAACGCCAAAATGGTGAGGCTAGAAATAGCGTGACAGCACTACCGTAAAGGGGATGTGTCTTTGATTGGCAGCGCCGCAGCAAATCAAGAGTTCAACCACTGCAAAATATTGCATGATAAAGTGACCTCCATTGCGCCGGTGCTGAAGGGACGGACCCCGTGATGAATATTCATATCCTGATTACAATAACCACTTCAAAACGGATGCGCTCATTCTGAAGGGCGCTTTCGAAATTTCACAGCCGCTGATTCATGCGTCCCACCCCTCCCCCATATCGACGAAAGTAGTAAAACATTTGTTTGTCCGCTGATTAGAAAGGACATAAATTTGACATTTCAGGATGAGATCCTGTTTTAGAACAACGAGACAGTCCGTCGATGATCTTACGTTTTTTTAGGAATCGTGATGGACGGAAGGCATTACTGATAATTTATGTATGTGCACTCATACTAAAAGGACACTGATCAGCTTTTCGAAACGAACAACTATAGGCTGTGCGACTGCATGTTCCGGAGTTCTCAATAATCCCATCAAACTATCTGCACGAATTAGTATAGTAAACTTGCGCAAACTTTACTGGTACAAAGTTAACTATCGGCTGCGCTGTTCCAAGAGCAGGTTCAAACCTGTCACAAATGGTGAACTGTCAACGGAGTTCATGAGAAATGAAAGCGCGAACATCAGTGACCCATACGATCGTTGCCGTAAACATCGTTCATGTCAACAAATCGGAAAAGACGTAATAGCATGAAAAGATCAAAGTACTGTTCGATAACACGGAACACATACCGTGAACGCTGACTCTCGTAACCTTCGGACAGAGGAACATGCCAATCCGCAAAATTTTTTTCCAAAAAACTTCCTTGTCACCTAATTGTTAAGCACATGCGCACCGGTGCAGCAGCGTGGAAAACGAAAAACTGCACGAAATACTTCAATAACTTCCGGGGGCTCAGAAATTCCCTAACAATACATATATATGCGTCCCTATAAAAACACACTGCGATCTATCAAGAGAGGGAGAGCGCCGAGTTCCGCGACCTCTGCCTACTGATCGCGGCAAGAAGAGTGATAAATGATGGAGATCAACAATCAACAACTATGCAAATATAAATAACCCAACCGCAGGATGCGAACCGGAACCTCTCTCCGTGGATTAGCCCCTTCGAAACGTTGCAACTGGCTCAATTTCCGCTAATTACTAGGGGGTCAAAGATGACAAATTAACTAAAGGGACACCAGCATTGCGCGCCTTCCCCACTGGCACGTATCTGTGAAAGTATTGCGAAACAAGTGAGGAGAAAAAGCGCCAGATTCGTCTTCTCCTGCATCCACCCTCACCTTATATGAACAAGTGGTACGTTTGCCACGCCCAACAACGTTGCGGCTTAAATGGCACAAATCGGTGATAGGGAACGCCCTTTGCGATAGTGATGCCGCCTTGTGAACGGCATGGGCTACTTATATGGAATGCAAATCCTGCTAACGAAACCGCACAACGAAGTAAAGCTGCCACTCAAACCACAGATGTTCTTTTCCAATGGAGACGGAAACTATAGCAACCCTCAAAAACAAATAAAGCCGGGAGAAACGTTTTCCGCGCGTAAAAACCGCATAAGCAGCCGCTGAGCTACGCACAATACGAACGGTTAGTGAGGTCGTTCGTAATAAATGGCAGCGAGCGTCGGCGACCCTTCTTTTTATTAGCCCAGCTGCGTGTGAATCGGTCATCCGTCTCTAGCTAATGCGAACGGACTTTCTTCAAAAAACTTACTAGACCAGCCGATCCTCCGAACTCCTTCGATCTGAGCAAGCTGCTTCGGGAGGGAGGCACACCGAGAGGCTAAAATTGGATGTGACCGCTAAAGCCAATTGTAACTGTGAAAGTACCGGAACATAAGGTTTCTCTGTCACTACACTTGCATTCGATGATTCGGTACTGTCGATAGATCCCTTCCTTTCAGTGTGGTCATTATCGATGTCGGTTTGTCCAACACCACTGTCGACTGACTTCACCATTTCCTCGTTCACATCCGCGTCATATGAGCTGGAATTGTGGACGTTGATTGAACACGTAGGAAAAGAAATGGTTACTAGAGAATTTTGCCATGAGTGGGATGCTGCGAGCGAACTGGTGTGTCGCCTATAGAGTTCCTCGAAGCCGTTCTCCTGGCCCTAGACATGCTCTTTGGGGGACTTTTGTCGGTTCGCGTTTTGGGCACTAGAGCTTTGGCTGGAGCCGTAGCAGGTGTTCTAAAACTCATTTTGTCACCCAGAAGCAAACTAGGTATGATACCGATTCGCTGGATGTGCGGAAATGCGATCCAGATTCTCTGCACTGTCTGACCTCCTTGGAGGCGCTTCCGACCTGGGACTTCCCTTTATGCGCACAGACCGTCCACGCTGTAGCCGCGATGATTGCGGTGTGGACACATTTTCCAAATTCCCTAAACCTTGGTTGGTAAACATGAGCTATGAGCATGAGACCAACTGATAGTGTTGTTTTCCGTGAGCGCTGGACGGATGGGTCGATTGTCATCCTCGCGTACGGTAGGTAAATGTTTCGGCGGAAGGCTCTGCAATGTGAGAAAGTTAATCTTCCGTAAACATCACACATTGTTGTCGTTAATCTTCTTCCCCCTTGATCCCTGTGTTTGCTCGATGTGATAACACTGACTCGATCAGACACACTTCCTGTTGTTGTTTTGCTGTTTGTCATCGCCTCAGTCAACGGAGACACCAGGCGTCCTCACACCTCTGCAGGCGGTGCGTAACGAACAATAAGATGTTTTCCGGTTCTTGCATATTAGAGTCAGTTTTTGCAGCTTATTCCCGGAGATTAGCCAGGAAGGACTCTTTGTTGAGCGTTTTAATCCTATCAACATGAGGACACATTGTGTGCAGTGGAACCGGAGTTAAAGATTAGAAAATGGGAGCCACTTGTGTGCAGATTATTTGTTGGTAGCAGATAAGGAATGAGGGGGCCGAATTCTTCACATATTTTTAATGTTGGAAGGTAGCTGGTCGTAAACCAGCTTTTCCTTCCGGGAAAATGGAAAACATCCACAATCTTTGATGCCAGTGAGTTGAATGGAAACTAAACAGAACTCAGCTTGTATCGTTCTCCAACTCATTAATCACCGTTTCATGGATAAACTTCAAAAGACCACCACCGGAAGGACACGTCACAACTCGAACGTCACTTCAACCTTCAACCGTCATCTAATAAAAGAAGGTGAAGGTAATAAAAGTTGCGTTCCACCTTTGATATCAATCAGAGACCGACGCAATGAACCCAAAATAGGTGTAACGCAAATAGCCCACCTTCGAACGGTCGGTGGAGCACGGCGAACTGGACGTCGACACCTTGCTGGAGTTGAGATTCAACGTCTCTGCTTGCCACTTCTTCTGTCGCTCCAACTGTTCCACTTCCTTCAGTACCCGTGCGGCTTCTTGGCACCCGTCTTCGCCGAACACTTCCTTTTCGTATTTCGGAGCGTCGTCAGGTGATTGCATTACATGGCGATAAAGTTTCGCCTTCTTCAGCTGTTCGGCTTCCCGTCGGAACTTTTCGAGCGCGGCAGCTTGGTCCACAACTATCGCCTTCTTGCCTTTGGCTCGCTCAATCTCGCTTTCCTTCTCAAGTTGTAGCTCCAGCTGGCGACGTTCTTCGTGTCGTTGCTGCTCCAGGCGGCGCTCGGCTTCGTAGAGCTCGGCATCTCGGCGTCTCTTCTCCTCGATCTGCGCCTCATAAGCGTTCTGCAACGGAAAGTGTATGGAGTTACAGTATGCAATCACTTAATATTCAGGGTCCCTGTTTTGAGAGTGGAGGATCCGCTCACCTTAATCTCGTTCAACCGCTGTTGTTTTTCGTCATTTTCGTCGGGACGTTGTCGACATGGGTTGGAGTTAAGTGACGAGAATGAGCTACTTAGAGTAGAGCGGGCCAGATTGTCATCGGCTAAAATGGCGCAAGTAAGTATATAAAGAATGTGCTTCCAAATGGTGAAAGTATCATCTTAATAAGAGGGAAAGTTTGTCGTTTATCTTATTCCGTGCTATACAGCTGCGCCAGATACTGTAGGACAAGGCAAAAGGATGTGAAGCGGTTACCTGGACGATTCTGTGGTTCACCATTGATCGGAGGTAGATGTGTTCTTGAGTCTGGAGAATAGGGCGAGTCATTCGGCGACGCATGACTCCAGAAAGGAACACGATTCGTCCACTGTTCCGTGTACGACGAAGTCATCACAGATGCATTTGGGGACGTGACGGTGAGAGCAGGCTGTGTGGGAGACGGAAAAGCGACCGGGTAGCGGAGAATTGGTCCGTGTGGTCCCTGCAAGTCATCCGTGGTGTGCTGATTAATACGGTATCTTACCTGAACCACTTCCACGGGAATCGGATGGCCATGGGGTGATTGTGCGTAGACAAACTGCTGAGGAGGGCCATACATAGTCGGCGACTGAAGCGGCATAGGCGGTAGGTACGCATATGGAAGCGCTTGCTGCTGCGAGGTCACCATTTGAGGAGTAGCTGGCGGTTGTGGTGTCTAAAAAGAGTGGACGTGAATCGAATATTAGCCACGGATATATTCTGATCGAACAAGGAACAAGCGAACACCTTCGTGAAAAGCTGACCTAATAGCCGGAAGCGCCCACTGGAAATGGCCAAGGACATATCGGACCAAGACTCACTTTATCTTGCTACTAGGGAGTATGATATGACGTTCCGTGTTATCTAGCTTACGCTTAATCATTCAAAACCTTAAAAGAGCTATGATATTTTCGGGTCCTTCAACAGATAACGTCACTTTCTAAGTCACGTAATCCCATATTTGTTGAAAATGACGAACAGTTCAATATTTGCAATGATTTGTATCAAGACGGCAGAGCAGTGCAAACAATTTCCTTGTGTGCAAACCCTTTGCACGGCGGAAAAGATGGCTTTGCGCTCTTAGTCACAAAACAAGCGAGTTGTTCCAAAACGAGCAGGTACAAAACATAGGATAGTGTCGGTGACGATATCTCTAAATAGCTTAGGTGTGGTGAGCAAGCTCGCCATTGTCAATATTGGGAATAGATATTGCGTCTGTGCGAGCTAGGGCCGGTGAAAAATAAGGGAGAACAACGTGTTTACTTTCCGGAACAAAAGGAACCAAGAAACCGTGGGAGAGTGAATTTCGGTTTACCCAGGGTTACCAACCGCGAACTAATTTTCGGAAAGGCCGTGCGGATCAGTGGGAGAATTTACTTAAACGTTCCCAGGAACCATAGCTGTCCAGACAGGGAAAAGAGGGCCGGATCTAGTTGCCTCATCATAAGATCTCATCTAGTTAGTAAGCTGTCAATCATAAAACGGAAGAATTTTGAAACAAGGAAGCGTTCGTGGAGGTTCTCGGTTTACGGCAGATGTTTTTCACTGCCATATAGTGCATGCACTATTTGATAAGGGATGTTGTTCTGATAGCAGTTTGAAAGGGTAACAGCACAGCTAAACGAACACATATGTAGGATGAGCCTGTTTACGCAGCTAGCAGGATTACACGTTCATTAGAACTGGCCTGTGGTGAATCTAAGGTAGCATCAGTGACCGACGATTTTTGCGTCAACAACTCAGGTGCAGTCTCTAGAGGGATTGCCTCGTGATTTGTTAATAAGCAGGTGCCCCCAGTTCTTCCTTATCTACGAGATTGTAGAGTACACAGCTATCACCTGTAATAGTACTCCGCTGGAAAGAAATATCAGGAGATGAGGATAGTAACACCCAGGAGATCGCAGACACAAGACGACTTGTAAAGACCAAACAACGCAAGCAAAGGAGATTTGGTGACTAATGATGGAGTTATAAGTACGAATTAGGCAGATGTTTTCGGCGTGATTCCATGCACTCGCGCACACATTAATTTACTGAGGCACATAAATGATTGGTCCATTGTAAATAGGCGTAGATTTTTGAGCAGACGTAAGGACAGGAAGTTACGAGCATTTTTGGGAAACCGTTTAGGACAATGTACTATTCAAGTAATTGTCCGGTGCACTCATGAAGCCCCGCTGCTGGAGAAAGTGCTTCATTTGTTCATACTAGTTGCACAATCTTAGACTGCACTTGGCGATTTCCGCACTTCCCTCTATTTTAAACATGCGGTTATCCACGGTTCCACAAAAATGTGCAACGATCCAATATTAAATGGTACGTTAGCGATAATGCTATGCATATGTTAGCTATATGTGGTAGGGGATTAGCCGGAATGAGACATGTTGGCATCTACTAGATTGCAGAACCCACTATTCAGTCAGACATTCTTTTTCTTTTCCTATTGTTACAACCTATATATGGGCCACAGTAACCTGAATATCCGTGGCGCAAATAAATGGCGGGCAGATGCGTAGGACCTAGAGCGAAAATATTGTTTGCCAGACTTATTTATTTTCCGTCTGGAGTTAAAGTTGGCATAGAAAATATGTCTCTATAGAATACAAATAAAACTAATTGCCTGTAAAGTGCTGATATTGCTGAATGACTTATCGAATCCCTTCGCACTGTCAACTGTTAAATACGGTACACAGGGACATGTCTTAAACTGATCTCAGAAACCATCGCCGAATATAATTTAAATGTGGACAAGGAGGACAACCGATCCCGTTCAGAATATCTCAAACAGTCGCTGACCGCTGTGATCCGGCGCCCCTGTGTTCATCTATCCGTTAATACCGCAAAAAACGCCGTCGCCGTTTATTTATGTCCGTTCACTTTGATTTACTTCTATTCACCTCGCGTTGCATAAACTTCCTCCGCAACGACGAACGATGTCAGCGAGCAAATCGTAAAACAATATATCCGAACGTTAGTTGTAAACAGCGGAGATGCAATTTATGACCCAAATACCATGGAGCAAATCCCTTATAGGGATGAGTGCCGACGGTCAGCGCAGATTGCGGGTACGAAGGCAATTTTAATGAGCTGTTATAAATTGTGATCTCGCTCTTTTAAGTGGTTGGGCAAACAAAGGAGAGAAATAATGGATTATAAGAACATCGTCCACTTAAGAAGGACGGGCAAACAGAGAATTAGAATTGACGTATATTGACGGCTGTGATCTGACTGAAACACGAGATCACAGTTCCTGTGATTTATGGGGGAATCGTGTTTAGAAATATGTGCTTTTCCGCTTTCATGTTAAATGTGTGACCATGTGAGATATGGGTCGCTACAGAAACTTATTCAAATAGCACAAATTGAAAAAAATTATTGCCAAAAAAGTGATATAAACAAAAAAATAATAACAAGTATTTAGAGATATAAAATTATAAAATGTAAAACTTTAGTTGTAGAATGTTAGCAGTTGTAAAAAGAAAAAAAAGCATAAATTTCTAACATTTAGAAACAACACGAAAGCAGCCTTGAACTTACAGGAATGGATGCATTGGATGCAGAGGGTTGCTGAGGTGCTGAAGCGGACGAAGGCGTAACCGGAGTGCTAGGGACAGACCTCGGAGCGCCCTCCGGGGTGCTCACCTGGCTAGGCGGTTTACGGTTCGGTGCCCCGCCACCGGGTGCTCCGAACGGGAACCACACAGCCGCTTCTGCTAAAACGATTAATAGATTGCGACAGATTCCGAGAGTATTAGGTAATTAAGACGAAAACAAACAGTCGTTGCTACGTACCTTTCTCGCGTTCCCACTGCTCCTGTTTGCGGCGCAGAAGGCTCTCGGTTGGAGACGCGGCGGTAGACATTGTGCGACCGTCTTCCGAAAGGCAAAATACCAGAAATAAGCAGGGATAACGTGAGTGGAGATTGGTGGTCGAATTAGATGAAGATTATCCAAATCTCGCGCCGAGGAAGGCAGTTTTCATTAACTAATCACATTCGGATGGGCCACTGGAATGAGCTTGCTGAGTGGCTCGCATCGGCGGACTGATAATCGCGGAGAAGCACGTAAACAGATAGCAAGATTTGAAAGAAAAATATCGGGCGTCCTGTGGGAAGTTCGAATAACACCTTCTATGCGCGGAACGAGACAAGTGGAACGCGCAAGCTTGGATGTATGTGACAATTGAGTGACGAGAGTCCAGGACCCGGACGGAGAAAACACTTTAATCGCTCTGGTCACAATAATACCAAAAAGCACAAAGAGTGGCGGCAAGAGTAGTTTCGATGGGCTGCCCTTCAGGGTGCTTAGCAACTACCGGAATCTCGGATGAGCCCCATGTGGAAGCATTGGTGAGCAGGAAGCGAATATATTACGCCGTCACCAAATTATTTAGGACTTTTGCACTAAATGGTAATTATCTGTTCTTTTGTATAGCACTTACTCAAAGTTTAAGATCGGTATATGTAAAGAAGTCGACGATGCACTCGAGATTAATTTGCAAAGTATTTCTAAAATTGGAAAATATTTCGATCACGCATCACTCACGGCGGCAAACATACGAAACTAATATGTAAAGTGCCCAGTCAGCTGTTTTCGCGCAACAGCAAACAAGCAAAAAGTGAAGTGGTTGCGGGTTAGATTGCGGGCCAATTGAAGGGATGGGATAGCCTAAGCCCTCAAATTATATTCTCGGACGTCATACCGCTCGCAAATCTGGATCTCGTTTGGAAAACATTCTCAAAGTACTACAAATAATTGTACGTTTGTTGTGGAATCCAAACACGTGGGAGCGCGAAGAATTATGGATTCTTATTCATATATTTAGAATTTCTTGCTCTTCATATTTTGTTCTTAAAAATTAAAGGTGGTGGTAGCAAAAAAGAGAACGGAATACGTTCTGTCCTTGAATCTGCAGAGCGAACTCCATGAAAGGAACACGAACAATTATATAAACATTGTAAAGGTTGCCTTCGATTAAGCCCAAAAAGCCAACGACCAACTCCGTAATGCAGATTAGTTCCTTTTCAAAAGCCAAACACCTGCTCTTCATTAGTTGCAGATGAATAGTGAGGTGTGGAAAGCAATCATCACAAACAGACCCTCTTGGCCGTGAGCCATAAAAGCAAAGTGAGCTCAACCAACTGGGTGTCCCTTGTGCACTTTGTCAATAGAGCCACAGGTTTTTTGCATATCTGATGAATGCGCGCCCAATGCATAGTAAAAGGAAGCGGCGATTTCCGGGAGTACGCCACTTCTGGGACACTACTTGTTTTATGATAAAATCGCTTCCTTATCGCTGCAGGGCAAGCATGGGAAAACGTCGTTTTATGGACACCTTTTATGTACACGTCGCCGGAATATGCCCGTGCCGCTGCTGCTACTTTTGGGGCGGAAAACCACTCTCTCGGCTAGCGACGTGGCTGCTGCATCAGCACGCAATGTCACGCAACATTGGTATCGTTTGAGATTAGGAGTGTGGTCCGGGCCCACGTGTCCTATATTTCACACCTCGAGGAGAGCGATAAGGATGGTTCCCAATCAAAGCATAGTAAGCAGTTTTGTCACTTAGGATATCAGCACAAAGTAACAAATGGGAGTGGGGCTTTCATTTCAAGACTCCTTGCTACACACTCGGAAAGTGAGGAAATGTAGCCGTATTCCAAGAAGGAAGACCGCCATTGGGACGTTAGAGATATTTATAAAACTGCGGTTGTGAATTCTGGCAGGCGAGGGCACACATGGTCTTTTATTATTGCGGTATTTCAACTTATTTTAGACTAAAAACAAGGACTACCTTAGCGCTTTGGATGGCAAATGTACCAAAAATGCATTCCTATTTTATTTAGCCGCCAGAACTGGGATAAAAAGCAAAGCGACCACAAAATCCTATTAAACTGTAACGTTCAAATCCCTTTCAAGTTCTGACTAATGAAACTCTACAAATGTTCCATTTGGTATCACGCAAAAAACACGAATCGATTAGATCGGACGAAACTTCGACGCAGTCAGAGGAATAACGCGGTTGGATGTGGTCAGTTTCCAAAACCGGCATGATCACAACAATAGCCACCGGGAGGAGCGCACGATTAAATTACACTTTGTGATCATAGCGCGTCCACTATCACAATCAATTTTCCTCGACGCGCACTCACGTGGACCTTCTTCGTCACTGAGGATTCACCTGTCGATCGTTGTCAATAATGGAAGAGTTCCCCTTACAATTGTTGCCCTTTCGCCACAAAGTCAGTGCACCGGAGATAAGTTGTCGCGAGTGGCTTCAGAGGTGATAAGATGGCGGAGTGGCGAAAAAGTCGTAAAGAGCACAAGAACGACATCTTCGACAACCGTTTCACGCGCGTCGCACTCATCTCTTACCGTTATTGGTTCAGAACCAGGCGATTAGCAATTAATACCCCTTGGGAACGTTATACCCCCGATGCGAGCAGGAGCCAACAGACAGCTCTCCGACTTAAGGATCACGTCCAAAAGAACTGCCAGCGTTCATGCACGTCCGAGTGCAGTACCGGTAATGGAAGGCAACACAATAGATGTCTTCTGGATGGGGCTTATCTACGCCTGCATCAAATGAGAGGCAAATGTGCGTTCGGTTGGGAGGTGATGCTGAAAAACGCCGACATTTCGCACAACGGTGGCACGGGCGGCGACCTAATGGACCGTCGGATGCGAGGTCGAACATTTTGCATTTCTAATTAAATCCAGTCGCCCTCCCAAAAACGTGACGGGACTATATAAGACGGAGATGAGGACGGGAACACAAACGAGGCTTAGGGAATTGATGTCAGGGGAAAGAAGGTCATGAGATGGTTCTATTCATCCCATAAATTTGCAGCAACTAAAATAGCTAAAGAAGTAAAAGAACCTTTTCGAACGTTTTTCTATTTTGGTAGATTTTATCAGCAAAGAAACATGTTTTTCATGATCAAACACGCGTTTTCGTTTGATTATCACAGGTGAGATGCTGATCTTATCGAAAGCAAAGAAGGACCTGGAAGTAAGAACGAGAGAACAGCTCGTGGCAAAGAATGGGCAAAGTTTAGTTTCCCAGGCTGCAGTGTTGCAATAACTCCGGCTCAATTGCGTAAGAAATGACGAATTCTGGACACATAGGGCTTCTCCCATACGTGGAATATTGGAGGACTTCTTTCACTGTTTTTCTTTACTATTTAATGTTCCGAGGTTGGAGAATAAAAGGGAATTAGTGAGCTTCAAGGTACTGAGATAGTGCAAAAAGATGATCTAGTTGTTCGTCACCGGACGACATCAGAAAGTGGAAAGAAATCCAGCATAAGATATCCCTACATGTAATAATAGTGGAAAAGGCAATGACAGTTGAGCGCGGAGAAAAAAAAACTAAAGACAAGGAAGAAGAATTGCTTAAAGAATTGCACGAATTCCACGACGATGATTGTTACATGTGATAGAAACGGCAGTAATAAGACGAGAGGAATCCAGGTGCTTCACTTTAATTTTGCCTTCAATTTTCTGGGTTCTCTAAGCTTTCCTCCGTTGTTAGGAAACCGTTTTGCCATCATTTCAGTAATGAGTGGGGGTAATGAAGAGGAGACAGTAAACAAGGTGATCTGCCCAGACGCAAGACCGTCTTCGGCCTTCTGTATAAACACAGAAAGAGAAGCAGGAGCACCCGTTCAGGTGGCACAAATAAACCGCGTCCATTCATCGGTCGATGGCCCAGCGACCGGCTCGCACGCTGAACCACAACAGCGACGTCGCTGTCTGTCAGCTGCCGAACCATGCTTGTCGCCGCATGCATCGGGCAGACGTGCGCGCACCAATCTCGAAAAAAGCGCCAAGTCGCAAGGAGGCACTATACCCAAACCGTCGGTGGCCTCCACCTCTGCCGCCTGCTCGCCTCCGCGCACAGCTCGCGCGCGCCTGCTCCTACCAAAAACCATCTTTGCATGGGCGACTAATGTGCTCAGGCCGCGCCGGGTGCGCCAGATCACCGCAATCAACGCCAGTAAAGAGTCCAGGCGATATACGGGCGAGATCTGTACATGGAGGTAGACGCACTTGAACAACACTGTCTAATAGTTCTTCTTCTTCTCCAGGTAGCGGAGATGTCTATCTCGCCCGACAATGGCCGCAATATCTCACCCGCGTTCGCGCGCACAACCTAATAATTCTTCATAACCTCTCGCATCCAGCGATGTTCTCCGGCGGGATCAAACGCGCGGTTAAGTGTTTCAAGCGGCCGACAGTCTGTTGCCGTTGTCTCGCGCGCTCTTTCCATTGTTTTCAAAGCGAATATTATGACAGCTGAGTGCGCGCCCTTAATTCTAAGCGGTCCCCCTCAAGCGTGCGCGCAAGCCGCCGAGGGACAAGTTCGTTCTTGACGACCAGGTGACGAAATCAACACTTTGCATAGGCAGACAGCCGAAAAACAAACTATACATAATTGATGTCTTACTAGTGACTATTCGGCGAAAGTCCTTTGGAATTGTGCGACTTCTGCGAACTTCGCAATTGTGGAGCAGCATGTGGCAGCAAGGCGTCGGAAGCAGTTGGAATGACGTTCCATTCTAGCAGAGCATGAAATTGTTTTGGTGTCTGACACTGCTTTACGTAATTGTCTATGAGAGGATAATGGTCAGCTAGGAAACAAAGGGAGGTAGTCATGTGACATTGATGAGATGAAAAAAGATGTAATGGTTAAACAACATCCACGACGTCATACTGGTGCCAGTAAATGGATCTAATAACTTAAAGGTCAACTATGCTTATGGATTTTTTAGTTGAGTGCATAGAAAAACTTTAGATGGGAAATAATTTGAGTAAACGGGTAAAGTTTTCCCACACCTGTCGGTTCTCTTCAATTACAGGAATTTAATAGCCAGCTATCAGTCTTATTTACAAGTAGAAGCGAACAAACGTAGCATATTGTCAAAGCTTGGGATAATACAAACGGGTGCCCAAACATCAAGACACCCAAACACGAGCAACCGATTACATGAACTACAAAAGATACGAAGCATGTGACTACTGGTTTTGTCTCAGATTGCTTTTGACCAGTCTCCAGTCTTGAAAACAAATGCTGAGAGCACAGGTCACACATTAAGATGAATATTAAAATTAGTATTAAATTTGTACTGTACTTTATTAATGAAAATTATTTATCTTTGCCCCTCAATTTAAGATGTAGCAAGATATACATTTGAAGCTCAATTATAGAAATAAATTGCACTTTCGAGCTTTAGATGGGTGTCCTCAAAATTATGAAATTTGCATTTCCGCATTTTAGTGAGAATATGAGGAATATGAGAATGATAAATTTATGAGACTTTCACCAAATTCTGTTGTCAGATTTCATTAACAAAGACCGGCACTTGGAAAGGTTCCTCGCGATTGATGAAAACGAAAAATTGTCATTTTTTAAGCGCTGTATTTTCCGAATCTCAGGAGTTGTTCCAGTCAGGATTTACCCAACAATCTTTAAGCGTTTAATCACTTTTTAAAATCTATAGCTATAAAATGTGGATACAGATACGTCAGAGTAAACAGTCTGACGTTATAAAATGCACAGTTGCACCTGGTCAATGCAAACAGAAAGTAGCTAGCTGAGATGACAACAAACTATACATGAAGCAGGTGTAGCAAACTATGCAATTTACGAAGAGCCGCTCCAATGGCCATCATTCGGCGAAATGACTCAGCCTCCGGCTAAGGAGGCTGCGTCTGACCAGCGCGGACCGTAAGCGAGGGAGGGGTGCGACGGCGGAGAGGGAGAAGAAGAGGTGCGCGTGGGTGACGATTCACAGATTTCGCTCCTTCTAATGCCTATTCACCACGGGCAATTTAACATCGCGCCGCTGTCCGCAGAATCGCTGAATCAACTTATAGTGTCGAAAGCCGAAAGATCAAGAAGACTGCAAATGACGCATCCGTGAGCACAGTGAACGCAGTGGATGGAACGGATCCGAAGAATTGGACATCGTAAAACGGACTGTAAACAGAAAAATATGGAACAATATAAATATGGAGACTGCCCTATCCAAATATCGTAAAAAATGAATGCAAATAATGTATGATACCTTAGCTGGACAGAAATCGAAACTGACGACACTTGAAGAGGGGAAACAGTTTTGTGCGCTGTGGAACGGATGTGTTGGAGACGTCACGCATTTCAATCTGCGTCGTCAGAAAACGATGCACTTTAAGTGTACATTTGCATACAATGGCGGTTTGGAGCAGCTGCAAACGGTAAAGAGAGCCACGAAATGAACTACTCTAATTGGGTTCTAAAGCTTTAGAAACATCAGTTCAAAAACCACTGTTTTCTTCGCAGATCATGTTTCGTTTGTTTGCGAAGTTTCGCAAATGTGATTACGTGAGCTGAACGAAGCGGCAAAAACCAGTTTTTAAACCGAATGTATTATTTCGGGGAGCAATTTCTCCGTGGAGAATTTGTTTCAATCAATAAATGTTTCAATTTTTTATTTATAAACGAAAACCAACGGACACCAGCAATTACAATTAGTTCTGAAAACAATTTAAACAATAGAACATTTAATTAACAGAAACGTACAGAAAATTGTACACCCGTAAATAGCCTTAATGAGCAAAGTGCTTTTTCCTTCACACAAAATAGTCTTGACAAACGTCTGAGGGCAGACGAAATTTAGAACGACGAAAATATTGAAAGAGACGAACCACCCATTTACCATGACAACTTGAACAATGCTCGGCATGCAGATAACATTGTTAGCAGAAACGTAAAGATGCTTATATACGCTGGATCTTTTTCCGATAGACACCTTTATGTGCCAGCTACTTTAAGCATGTATGCCTGAGACGAAGATATCCTTTTTTTACTCTGTTCTAACCAAACATTTCATATTTTTCTATATCTCGTTTTGCGTCAAAGTGCAAACACAACTGACAAGTAGCTCAGTTACCTATTTATTTAGTTTCCAAAAGTTCTGGAAACGTTTTGTACAAAACTATTTGTGAACATCTTCTTATGCAACGATATTTGAACCATGACTCAAAGAAGAACAGTCATGCTCTGATCGTTTGTTCCTACATGAATAAGCTTCGGCAATGACTAATTCGACGCGACCTATCATCGCATCAGTAGACTGCTTTCTACGATCACGCCTTCTCATATAAACAAACGGTCATATTGTTCGTTTATGCTCTCCTCGGCGCCTATGAGAATTGCTATGCTGCTCAAAAGTCACATAAAAAAAGCCGTACGACCCCTGCTGAAATTTTGCTCCACGGCAATCTTATTTTTTCTTTGTTTTGCTTTTCTGTTAAGGAATTCCAGTACTTGTACTCCTCACGCTGTACCGATGTTTTTCAACACGCTGAAGTAGCGGCCAATCTAAGTTGACACATGGCTTTTTTTCCTTTTTGTCGTCCCAACTATTTCAAACATCTTTTGCTTTCCTAGCTTCTGAGCAATCCCGAAAAAAACTGTTTGAGACCCCGTGGGCGAGAGATTCACTTTCCGTTCCCATGTCACTTGAAGAAAACGTTGATTAATGTTCGCATTTCGCTGGAAAAAGCCGATCGCGGCCACAGGGCAACAAGTAACCATTAGTCACTTATTTTGAGTGCCTCTTGCCTTCTGTTGTGCGAAGCCGACCTCGTCATGTCTCCTTTTGTAGCAGATGCCACGCAACATGATTGATTACTGGGTGCGTCTTCTCTAGAAGCAATTATTTTTTTTCTAACACTTTCGTTCCCAAAAACCTTCTGGCGTGTAATCCGGACTGCTAAAAAACCAGAAGCTCGAGCTTCAGCTTTTCCTCTAAAGCTCCTCATTTATGCCGCTTCGAGTCCTTCTCGCTGTCATAGAGCTTATTGGAACCGGTTAAGTGCGAAGTCGACCGGTTTGCATAGGTAGGTCGAATGCATCCCTCAGGGTCATTTAACTCGTGTTACCTCATCTCCTCGTGAACCAGATGGTGTCAATATGGTGCCATAGACAAGGTTATGGCGCTGCAACGAAATTTATAGTGATGTCCTATTTTTATTTTTTTGTGCTTTAACAATTTACATTAACTAGTTCGCTCTGATCACTAAATTGTTGTTTTTTTCTGCAACATTTTAGAATTGCTGTTAGACGTGATGTTAATGTCGCATGCTTATAGAACGAAAGTAGGAAATTTGGTCTAGACTCTGTTAATAATTAAATGGAAATTATCTGGTATTACTTTCAAGACGAAAAAAATGTAAAACTTTTGCCTGTTGATTGTTGTGGAATTAGGTTCACTCATTCTGCGGAAGTAAAGTTTAATACTGGGCCGGCACCCTTTTAAGAGAAGAGCTGCTTTAAACTTGAGTGAAAACTCAATGCAAACTTTCTGTGAACACACATTTTTGTGCAAATGGAAAAGTTTCGACATTCCTATTGCGTTTTCGTGTACGGTGTGCCGCTCCTTGTTCACGCCAATTGCCTCCATCTAATCACCGAAGCATGGAACTGGAAGCTATCTGCTGGAACGCTAACATATATGAGACAAGTGAACAATCGGCGACTTCTTTGTCCGCGTTAATCGTGTGCGGTTTAACGTTAACAACATTGTTACGCAAGTACAACATACATACAATTGGCGATGCGCCGCATTAATACTCGCGCGAACATATTGTCTCAACGAGCGGATGACCTCGGCGCGTGCGGCGATTACGCCCGCTGCGGCGACACTGTGCAATTAGTTGCGAAAAGAAAATGTTCCCACTGATAGCATCTCGGACGCGTGCTCGCCAACGGCAGTGAGCGATTTTTGAGTTCGCCGCATTCGTGCGTGAATTAGCCAGACCGTCTAATTATGATGACGGCCAGGATCGCGTTCGCTTGAGCGACCGAGCATTATCAAAAGGCACCGAAAGAAAGGCGCGCGTGTCTTCTTAAGGGGTGGTGACGGTTTAAACGACTAAAGAGATGCTCGTAATGGACTCGAAACGAGTCTGCCCCTGAATCGCGCGCAGACCAAGGTGAGTGCAAATCTAAGACCACCTGTTTCTAACTGCGTTACTGATCTAGGCTTGACTTGTAGCCAACGTATATTTTACAGAGAGATTCCAGCCGCAACACACATTGTATGTCCAACGGACCTTTCCACATATCACTTAATTCGCGTTTTCGATTTTGCCATAAGTTTGTTTCGTTATTGTCCTTTTCTGTTAGTTCTTGTTGTTCTTCCACCTCAAGGACATGGTTGCTTTCATCAAAGATTTATATTGTTTATAATTCAGCTTGTCCAGTTAACGAACTAACAGTATAAGAGATGTCATCTGGACTACCATATTGTGTGTTGAATCCTACTAATGACTTATATTGTCATGGACTTGTCCTCATCTGCGTTTCTCTTCTACTCGACTGTCGATTAGAATTTGGCTCGCCTTTGGCGGCACTGCTTTTGCTCTTTTCTTTTCTTCCCATTACAAAAATATGATTAAAATGATAACCTTTTTAGGTTCATGTTTGGTCACTTTTATTTGGCAAGAATTAACAAACTATCACCAGGATTATAAACTCCCAGAACTCAAAGCAGCGCTCCTGCTTCTTCCCTTGGGTTCTTGATATCATTTTCCCATAATTTTTCGGCAGCTACAGATTTCTCAAATTAATTACACTGTGCATAGCGGAGCGGACGTGTCGCGCAGCAAACTGTTTACTGCAAGCAAAGTCAATTTTCTCACACATGTAATTAGCGCAAAATCGGCTCCTGGGCTCGCGATGTGGCGCAGTTTTTAACGTAAATTATACATGAACTCATTGCTTGGTCTGTTGGCAGCGGTGTGCAGAAGGCGTCAGAAAGTGTCTTCGAGAATTGGAGCGTTTAGTTTGATTGTGAAATTTGGATTTTTGTGCATGGCCAATATTTGCAATCGATTACTAACCTCTTTGCTCTTTGCGGTGTTTGATTTTGTGGATTGGGTTGGATGATTGTGCGGCGCGCAAAATTTACAATGCGTCTGCTTGGTCTGGGGCGTATCAGAACTCTTTACTGTGGAACCGTGATAAATAAAACAGATTACAAGGACTTTAAGCGTTATTAAATTATCTTCAATTTTAATCTGTTACTTCACTTAACGTTTATAGGATGCCCTAAGCCAAAACTGACTGAATTAGCTTGATCCTGACCTGCTTGATCTTGCAATTATGCCTATCCTTGCTTTTCCGGTTACCAATTAGGCCAAGTTTCCAACAGACGTATTAATTTAAGTGATCATTCCGGTCACCTGTACTTTGTGCCCATCGCCCAGAAGTGCTTCTTCGCTCGCAACACATCCAAGGTTACTTCCCACTGCTCTCTGAAGTATCTCTTAACCACGCTAAAACAACCGCACAAAGCGTTCCTAAGTCTCTCCACACTTGACACATCCCAATCGTCGTTTAACTCAGCTATGTCAACAGTCGTTCCTGGAAGTTTGTTCGACTGTTTGCCGAAGGTCTGTCACGCAACATGGAACGGGCACTAGGAACTCGTGCTAACATTATTCGCCGTCCGTTCCCTCTAGGCTGGTTGCCGGTCACGACGTGCCATGCGCTCCTCCTGGCAAAGCTCGGTATTAGACGACAGCCTTGCGCGCTATTATTTGTCGACGTCCTAGTTCTCGAGAGTTCTTCACACTGTATGCATTTCAATTTCGAGGATTTGATCCTCCGCTCGCGTAAATCTCGTTTTTTCGCAATTGCTCTTCGTTGGATAAACGGAGCCGATCTGCGCATCATATGGGAACCGATCGGACGCCTCTTCAGAGCGGTTGTCCGGTCATTCAAAGCCAATCGCAATCCCTAATCCTTTCTCTTTCCGTCATTTCTGCCTTCCGCTCGTCACCAAGTGGGCAGAGAAGACCTGGAACTTTTTTTGCAAACGCTCATTATTTATTCTATTTATGCGCTAGCGGGTAATTAGATAATCAGTAATTGCATAACTTCAACAAAAGGCTTTATCCCTCTTGCATCTCTTTCAATACAATTTAAGATACGCGACTACTGTAGAATGTGTTTTTCTATCTGATGGAATTTTCATTTGTGACATTTATCATGACAAAGAACAAGAGCTGTTGTTATTTGCAAAAGTTGACATTTCGAGCATTTTCGTTAAGCGGCTTTAAATGCGGCTTTTCCTAATACTTAGGACTCGCAGGCATCCTTGCTACATTAAGTGAGAACTGTCAGTGTCGCATTTGTCTGATTTTGTTTACTTTTTTTGCACTGGTTTATGTGGATTACATATCCACACAGATTGGCTAAGTGTTTCTGACGAAAGCTGCTTTTGGTGGATTTATTCGGGTGGAACGGATTTAATTCTCGGATTTGTCGTTAAACCAGAAGGTGTTAGCCGATTCAAGCTGTTTAATCCTGATTAGACGTTAAATTCAGACACGCCTAGCGTTATACGATGTTTTGTTCTGTTCCCCCAGGTTGCTCTCGTGAGACGTTGGAGGCAACATTGTCTTAATATTAAAAAAAATATCTTTTCTTTACGGTAAGAATCGGAATGGTAAGAATGTGGCTGTGATTCTTTATCTGATACCATCCTATAAATGTATAGTAATCCTGCTAATAAAAATCTGGCAATTTTCAACAAGAACAGATCTGCACAAACCGTTTGGCGAATATATCACTGAACTTCTTACTTTAATGTCATCAGTTGAGCGTTCTCGACCACAGGACGTTTCAGCAACACATTTCATGCGCTTGACACTTACTAGATAGCTTCAGGACATGTTATCAACACAGTTTTCCATGCTAACGTGGTTTAAATAAATTCTCGCTGTGCCTTGGAGTTCCAATTATCTGGTACTACGCCATAAGCAGATGCTTAAGGTTTTTTAGTGAACAGTGAGGACTGTGAAGCACCTAAATGTGTGCTTATCACTGTTTGTCTTTCCGCAAAAACTAAACTCCATCTCCCGCAGTCACATCAGGACGACGCTTAATAAATTCACTTAATTCAGTCCAGCAGGCAACACTGTCCAGCCGCTAGTGTGACGTTCACACTTACGTCAGGAAACTTTTTTCCGGCCAAACTTTACCGTCACGCGCGTTTCCTGTCCGCGCACATACATGTTTTGGCCGGATGTGTTTTTCACTTCCCGGACTTCCTTCTCCAGAGCCGCATGATAGCATAGGCGTCAACCACATTACGAATAATTAGGTGGTTTCCGAGCGGACGCACGCGCCAGCCTTGCACTTTCAAGCGAGTTGCAATATGCGGCGAACTGGTCCCATTGCCTCGTTTTTGCTCCTTCGGCGCAAGATAGCGGTTGAAGTGTCCCTAATAGTTCCGATCGCACGCACTTCTAAGTAAATCAGCGAGAAAAACCTTTAATCATACCCGCCGGCTGTGGTAAGAGGTCACAGTGCTGCTGATAATCGGTGTCTAGCTGGGTCATGATTGTGTGCATTTCCAGCTAATAGGCGATTAGTTCCCTGAGGCTTTGATCTTTGGGTGGCGCCTATGAGTTCCCGTTTATGGCTGCCTCTGCGAAGTCCTTTATTTCTTCCTTCGACGGCGTGAATTGCTCCCAGAAGTGGAGTGTAGTGTTTCGTGCTTGGATGGGCCCTCGCCGGCACCGTCTCCTCCGATCACGAGACCCCGTCTTTGAATTTGGTGTGTAGCCGCCATGGATGTCCGAAAGCCGGTTTGACAAGTGATGGTGTCAACAATGATTTGTTCCGTGCTAAGATATGATCTCCAGGGTGGTTTTTTGTAATTGATGGTCACACTTTCCTGACATCTTGCTACTTTTCCATCTTATGTGTTTAATGTGTAAACTTAAATAAAGCAAAACGCAAAAGTAAATTTAAAACACACAGGAAACGGCTCTAACAAGCACACGTTTTACCCGGAAATGGGGCATGCTAGTTACCTTTTTGTTCCTTATTAATTTTTAAAACAAAAGTAGAAATCTGGTTTGCTGATTCTCAGGTATATTTTGATCCAAGTATTAATGCAGTAGAATCTTGGGCTTATCGAAAGAGATGAGCTATCTCATCAGGACAGAGCAGCATCTGAAGGCTATTTCGCTGTGTGAACATCCCGGTGACAATGGTGATAATAACCTATAAACAGGTCCGAGACACTGCTTGAAACGAGTTTCTTGCTTCCCGAAAATCCCCATTAAATGGAAGCAAGGTAGCTCGTGGGAAGCTTACTTCTCGCCCGTCATCAGCTTCGTCATTTGCGCGTTCCCAATAATTGCGCACTCCATTTAACCTCAAAAACAAATCGATTTTCGCTAAATACAAAAGCATTTGTTTACCTTCCGCATTTCGCCTTCCAGCGAGTAATCACGCTCGCCACACTCGGCACTAATCCTTCGGTCGTGCACCGTGTCCAGAACATGAGTGGCGCCAACAAATGCACAGCTTCGCGCTTCCACAGTTTCATGGCTTTCACGCGCTCCAATCACAACGAATTGACGTGGTACGCTGATTTGCGCGTTGATCGCTTTCCGCGCATTAGCGCATAATTAGCGCACAACGCACAGCGGGAAAGATCCGTTCTCGGCGATAAGACGGGTTCGACGATTTGCATAGCCAGCAACGATGCAGCCAGCCTGAATTGGCGCGAACCTGCACATGTGCTTATTGGGACCAATTCGTTCAGCTGGTCATTTCTCTGCGCAATGGTCACTGTTACGCAGCCGCTTAGAATTTTAAGGCGGTTTTATGCACCAGACTTTCTACAGTAACCTGGAAAATACGCCCTGGGTAAGGAAAGTTATCCGATTTATGGGGGATATCCACTCTGGTGGTGGCGGCCAGCCCAAAGACCAGTGATGATTTTTGGGGCGCGCGTGTTTGATGTGAAACCAATCGTTTCCATTTTATTTGTGCTATGAATGGGTGCGTGTTACCCGACAGACGTCCCTTGTTTGTACGAGCCGCTTTTGTTGAATTTTGTGAAATCGAAAACGGAACATATCACTGGCGCGCTATCCCTCCGCCTGTTTGCTTTTCCTCCCTTTACGGTCAAAAGTCTTACTACGTTTTTGTTGTTCTTCTCCTTGCGCGCATTGTAAACGATAGGCAAGGTGTCAATTATCATATTTTCATACTCAATTTGATGTTTTGAAAAGGCGGTAGGTCATGGCTAGGCGCTCAACCTTGGCTGACTAACGCCATTTCTTGAATGTCTCCGTGACCAAAGGGTGTGGGCGCGGTGTCGTTTCCTGTCATTAAGCGTTACGGATGCGCATGGAAATGCCACTGTGAGTTTCCGGCTGATCGGCCCTTAAGCACTGTTAGCGTCGGCGTCGTTCACGCCTCAATGTACGCCTATATAAGGTATTTTCCCAATAACTCGAGGACCATGATCCATTGACTGGCCAATAAGGTAGGCTTAAGATTTAGTATGCAAATTGTATTTGGCATGAGCGAAGTTGAGTCGAAGCGAAGTCGAAGTTGTAGTTGAGCCAAATCATCTTCAAACCACATTTAAGACCGGTCATAGTACGGATAGGCCTTATGAATTCTTGACTACAAGTGATCAATTAAATGAAAACGTTGTGCTTCGCCACTCCGTCTTAGGTTATTCACAACTCCACTCTGTTCTATTACCTGTGAGCAGAATAGTGCGTCGATCCGGTTCACTTTCCCACATGATAATCCAATGTTTGTCTTTGTCAAACATGACAATGTGTAGAGACCTTCCGGTGCCTCGCATAGACTTCGCTTTTTCTACTAGTCGACCGGGTCGCTTCACACTTTCTTCAAAGCTTTTTTGTATTTTTGCGACCAGCTTTCTTTTCCGATTTTCACAAATCATATTAGGAAAGAGTGAGTAGAAAGGAAAATATTTCAGTTTTACAGCATTAGTGAAACTCGTTAAATTTTTACTTAATAACTATAACTGTGTTTGCAACACTGTTCGTCTGCTTTGAAAGCGCTCGTTTTGAAGGATTAGAACTCTCTGCACTATCGACGCATGACTAAACTAATCGTCATTGCCTTGAAAGGGCATTCGTGGGTGAGTTCTTATCACTCTGTTTCTTAGTTACTTGCATCGCTGACAATTGCGTCTTCCCCGTGCAAAGTAAACAGAAGAAATCAAAAATCAAAACGAGGCATATGTGCTGTGCATCAAACCCAATCGTTATTCTGTTCCCTTTGCGTTGATCAACTTCCTTCTCGTTTTCTTTTCTTCTTTTTTTGTTCATGTCTTAAGAAAAGTTTAGTATAGCGGTCAAAATGTTTATCTATCCTTCAAAGATCTTTCTTTGATAGCTAATTTTCCATATTTAACAGTACCGTAGTAGGCGTGACGCAACCTCGAGTCACGAAATAGGTGTCAAGAGCCCTTTATTTTTTTTGTCAAGACCACGTCTCCTCCATAAAAGGTCAACAGTTTGCGAGACTCCCATTAGGAGTGTCTCGCGTCACCGGCTTACGGCTCTTAAAAGGGACCACAACCTACGGGCAAAATTTTTGTTTGTGACAGGACTCATTCTCTGCACGGAGCTGAGTCTTGTCTTATCTCTTCTCTAGGCACTAGCAATACACGTAAGATTACGCTGCGTTTGCAGAAACCTGTCTGCACATCGTTACGTTGTTGTCTTCGTTTCCTTATTTTCTGTTTCAGGACCACATGGTGTTCTGCAAGAAGTTGTAACTGCTGTTTGAAGAAATGGCTTCTTCTGACAGTTCTGGAGATTCTTGATATGAAATTACCGTAGTGGCAAAATATTTTTTCGAGTTACATTATGGAGATGCGTATGTATAGAAATAAAAACCCCAAACATATTGTTTTTTTAACTATTTTTATCACACATAACCTGTTTTGATATTTTAAGGGCGTGTCTCTACTTTATAATTTCATTTTCTGATACCAACCGTTGTATTCCGGAGTTAGAATAGCAGAATCGATACAGAATCTGAAGTCAAACAGTCCATCACAAATGCGTCATCCATAAATCCCAAAACGAAGAAAGTTGAACAGTCATAGAATGCGTCACGTTAGGATGAGTGTGTTCGTAGGTGGGTGAGCAATTTGAAATCAGTAGTGTACATTTAGTCCCTGATCGAGTCTGCGATTTTATAAATATCACATCGACTACCTATTTGGTTGCTAATGATATTTGTAAGTCCTTCCTGTTCATTTGCTGCACAGGACCTGCAGCCACCCTTATTACGTAGATCGTAACGCCAGTTGTCCGCTCTACAACGACAAGGCCTGACAATGGAGTCCGTGCAAAAAGTTCCGCGTTGTTTATCGTTCTCGATTTCGGTAACCTTGCCTTTGGCGCGCGAGATCTCTTTCGTGTGCGCGATCGCGTAATAACTGATCGTCATGATACCCGCAATCGAGTAGCAATATCTTACCAGATTGTCGTGTTGTGCATGTACATACGCCGTGCTACTGCAGCGCTCGTTTGCTTTCGCGCAACGTTCCCTGTTCCTAGTGGCGTTGTGGCCACCATAAATAGGTGATAACGATGGGCTGCAAATCGATCCGTAAGAACCCACGGGCTGTGCTTTCTCTTCGTGGGCTTCGAACTCCAGTTAACGATTAAGGTCTCACTTAGGATATACATATTTCTCCAGTTAATTAGTTTTTGGATCATGGAGCGTAAATATGCTTCGCTCGGATGTTTTGCAATGTTACTGCGAGATCGCATTCCCCGCTTTCTATATCTAGCTTCGTGAAGAAAAAAACAAAAGTATATTAACAACAGAAAATGCCAAAATATTTTGAATTTCATTCGTGAGCAGTTGTTGACAGCTCTTGTTTTGGCGAACTTAATCCCTTGTTTCGGTGCAAAATATCCTGCTATTAGGGGCTGGATATGTAATCTTCCTAATTGGGGCACGCGGCTGCACCCAGGTCTTGTTCATTCCATGCTCAACAGCGGGTTTTTCAACGTAGCATTGTGAACGATCCTTTCAAGTCTACAGCCCTACAACCAATTTTACCTTCATTTAAGAACAATGAGAATTCCGTGCTTTTTCCACACGTGCACTTTGAAGAATGCATCGTATTTTTATTATCCGGGAAGGTGCAAGTTAGCGGAACTGGTTCTACCCGTTCACCTTATGATCACTTTGTCGCACCTTACGTGAACGCGAACGAATTCCAAGCAGATCCCTATTTCCGCCGCGTTTTTCGCCTTTCGCACATCCTTATCTCCTCGCAAAATACGTTCGCGCGTCCTCTTCCTCTTTTGTTTGTTTCGATTGTTACATGTTTCAGTCGAGAAAGAGACCCTCCGGACGGGCGTCCGCGGTCATCATCGTCATATTCACGCGCCGTCGACGTTCCCGACTGTCGACCAGCAGAGTTAGTCACCGTTTTTCTTCTACACAGTAAGTGACCACTCCGACAGACTCACTCAACGGTGTCAGTCCCCCGCGATGAAAACGTCTGTCACGCGTGAATATGACCTAATCAAGTTGTGCCGTCAATAGACGGACAGCTTATGTTTGTTATGACAGAAATTCGGAGAAAGGCGCCAATAATGTCGACACAAAAAGAAAACTTGTTTACGCGGGAAGAGTTCGGGAACCCTCGCGCGCCGCAGAGGTTATGCCGAGAGGCGCTTGACGTCGGCGCACGTCAATTTGCCTCCGGTGAACTTTGATGCCAGCGGCGCAATCAGCGACCGCAGCAACTCAATTGTCTTGTTGCTATTCTAGGAAGAACACCAAGTGACTAGAAAATACACTAAGATGATCAGCTACAATGCGTGCAGGAAAACACCATACGAGCCGTCACTGTCTCCACTCCCGCCTCCGCGACCGCCTAAACCTGACAGATTAAAGTATAAGTACAGGTACAAATACTTGCACGTGTTTGCGTGAAATGAACAGTGCCCACGATGTTTAGCAACGTTCCGCCACCGATTCATCCTAGACGAGGTGAAGCGCCTCCAACTACGCCCACGAAATGGAAGCCCACGCCTTTTCCGAGACTCTCACTTCTGAAGGTGCGTTTCATTACCTTTGGTTATTGCAGAGCAGTTTCCACGTTTTTTTCAGAGATCAGAAAATGAGGAGATCTCAGAACAGAAGCCTGCTCCAATATCGCTTCACCGGCCGATCGGCGTTGCTTATAGATTCCCGATGAGCAGTATGGCCGTGAACATTGACGCTTCGCCGTCCACAATAGCCCAAAGAACGTCTCCTGGTTCGAAGGACTCTGGCCTCACGCATAGTGGAAGCAGCGGGGTAACAGAAGAACGCTCGTTTGACGACGATTTTGTGAGGAGGATCAAGCGATGGGACAGTCGGAGCAGCAGAAGTGACACGAGGTTTGATTTGCTTTATCTTTTCTTACTCCTGCTTTTGCATTCCATTGGGGCGAAATTCACGTTCTTGGCCGAAAGGTATATCTATCGTAACAAAAAATGAAGTACTGGGAAGATTCACTAATGCCAAAGTGGTACATTTTGCTGCGCAATCCCTGCCTTTGTGAACAACATATTTTGACTAGTGTAAAGGTTAAGTATTCTTGATGTTCTAAGAATTCCCACTTCTAAACACGACTGCCCTTTTGTACTCACTATGTATGACGTCGATGTTGGAGTATCAACCTTTCCAATGCCCAAGGTCTCCTGCACCACAAGCAGATCAATTCCTCATTTGTGAATTAATATTCAGATTTTCCAAACCAGCTAGTTCAAGCTTCATCCTACATTTCAGAACCGATAAGAACGCCTCCTTTGAAACCCCTTCCACGTCGAACCCCCTCCACGAGTGTACAATAAACAATGACTTCTTCGACACGCAAGGCCTCGACGCCGAGCTCATGCAGATCGAACAGGAACGTCTGAGATCTCTCCAGGAAGAGGACGAAGAGTCGCTCTCTAACTTCACCTCCATCACAAATCAACGCGTCCCCTCGGACGTTGGAAACAACCAGCCCGTGGACTTGTCTTCCCCGCTGGCCCATTTCAACGCCAATGCTAAACTGGTCTCTCCCATGGAGAAGAATATGCGTGTGCTCCAATGGATTCATTGCTGCAAGAAAGCGCAACAAACTTCTAGTGCCCAATGAGGACTATCATTGCAATTTGCTTTATTCTTGTCAATAAACGTGTTGTCGTGTGCTTGAACACAAAATCGTTTCAATCATTGATCACAGTCAGCTGCAGAGAAGAGAGTGAAGAAGTGAACTGATAGGGAGAAAAGTGGAAAAATACCCGAGTCAACATCATATAAATTGTCATCAGCATACAACCATCAAAATCTAAGGGCCGCTTCACTCACTCTTGAGCCTGTAGAGTTCCACGTCTCCGTTACTGTGGCCAGTGCACAGGCTGACTGGGTAGTCCGGCGACGGTTCTGTGCCCAGGCACGTGGCCTCCGTGTTCACACTCATCTGAAGGGAGACATTACGAATGGATTCAGTATTTAAAGATATATTTGAGTTACAAGATCTACGTTATATAAAGGGTAAACCTTTGCAAAGGATAAAGAAAGGTGTGAGGTCGGTATATACAGGTAGTGTACCCCTCAATAGTTCAGAAGTTACTTGCTTTGTAAGAGAGGTCAGTGGAACTTACAAAGGATGCATCACCGTTCACGGTTGCCTTAAAACACTGCAAAAGCAGAGCCTTTAATAGAGGAGGACGGCCGAATGTGCGAACTTTATGGGAAACTATGCTTTTCGAAATTCGGTTCGGTGCTTCGGTGATATGCTTTGTAGGATCTACCTCATTTTCATTCTATTGGAGTGAACATTGCAAAAATGATCTCAAAACACCCAAACACACAGAAAACAACACCACCGCTGCTTGGAACCGTTGAACGGTTGGTAGACCGGCGTTTGACCGAACGTGCGAACTTTATGATTTTTGATTTTCGAAAAACGCCTTTCGAAAATCGACGACGCTCGTTCACTCTCCGTCTCTGTTCGGTCAGAAGCCGCTTTATACGCGGTGTATTTCACATCTTCGCGCAGTAGCAGCGAATAAAAACGTGAACTGGCAACCATGCCTTTGCTCATGCGAGTTTGAGCGTTCACAAAAACAAAGAGTGAGATTCTGTGGCCAGGAAAGCCAACCTAAAAACACAAACGTGAACTGAAATCATGGCTTTGCTTACACAAGCATGATGGTTCACTAAAAACCGGAAAAATGGCTGGAAGTCTGCCGTCAGCAGCAGCCACCACACATATAAAATTAAAAGAGTCACGTGAACTGACAGATTTCACTCGGTTCATGTATGGCGACTGTCCAGCGTCAGCGTAGTAAAAAATTAAAACATTAAACCTTATTTGGTAGAAATCCCCGACTATCTTTTAACTGAAAAGGTAAAAAATCGGGCAGATGTGCTTACGCACGATCTTTATTTAAAAACCTGAGAGATAAAGCTGAATTAAAGGTGGCACAGCTCCAGAAAAGGGTGCCCTAGTTCACCTACGTCAGTAAACAAAAATTGGAAGAAAAATTGCCTGTAATAAAGCATATGATAAAGAAAAGTAACAGTTTATGAGAAAGCCAGAATATTGGCAGTCTAAAAATTAACACCTATGGCTTTTATGATAGCAGTTTGCTGACAAGCCAAAAAAAATCTTTGAGATAAAACTAAAGAGGTGAAGATTTGAATTTAACCCCTGCAGCTCCGTGTAAGCTGATACTGTGCATTAAATCATTAATTGCATAGAAATTAAACTATTCTAATTTGAACATTGTCTGCATTTTCCATGTTCAAAAATTTAAAAACTCACATTTCCCTTGTTCGTTAAGCAGTTATCACAATTTAAAGTAATCTCCAAAGAAAATCTAAGCGTCGTAACTTCGAATAGAAAAGCCTTCGTCCGGCTGTATGAACTCTACCTCAAAATAAAAAAAAATGTTTTGTCTTGATACATGCCAGCTTAAAAAAGAGAATAAATGGAAAGTTTTCCACTTAATTTATGGCTTAACTTCTTCCATACAGAGAAACAAAAAATCGTACACCTCCTGTTGGAACACACGGTCACCAGTGGATTTTATAATAAGACTAAAGCCTTGAAATAATACGAAAGGAGGATCCAATAAAATTCCAATCACTTCAACAAAAATACAAGAAAACTAGCTGTAAAATATACTGTACCAACAGGCTGATGCATCAGTAAAGCTCACTAGTGGCTTTTGAAACCACAAATGATAGTGCTCTCTAAATTAAAAATTAAGGATTGTAAATTTTTGATCACACAGAGGTTCATTATATCCTACACAGAGGTTCATTGTATCCTATACGGTTTGCCTTTTCTATTGGGCTCCTCCACACAAAATCATCGTCAAACGAGCGTGTACAAGGGGTTATTTGAAAACAGTTATAAAACAGATTTTATACTGACTGTTTTCTACATGGTTAAAATCGCGAAGGATCAGAAAAACAAAAATGTATTAAGGAAAACGTCAACAACTGCTTTCTGAGTCATCTCTCTATTTCTCGTTATGAACCAGCGCTGGTTTTAGTGAATTGCCTCCTTAAGAACATGAGACAAGGGCTTTTGAATAGCATATAATTGCTGTAGACTCATTAGAAAACAACAGCGGAAATGTAATCTGCGAGAGTTGATTGTGAATACCAGATAAAGCTCATTTTTGCTGTCTAGGTACTAAAGAACGATAAAGTGACCATTGACTGTCTGGATCTTACCTACGTTCATGTTCGTAATCTATGATTTTTCACATTGTTCTTAGAGGAATACACGAGCTTTGTTACGGCCCAACAGGAAAACAGTCTGTTCCCCAAAAAGCGGCACCATTCTTACCATTTCAAAAAAGTTTCAGAACTACTTGGCGGTGGCACATAAAAAAATATAGCCGTTGTGATCATTCTCAGAGTCAAAGAATTTACCTTGGAGAGGAACTGGTGTTTGTATCCGCTAATGTCCCAGAAGCACATGACCTTCTTGTCCAACGAGACCAGCAAGTCTTCGTTGGTGATTGGCGATCGGAAGAGATTGAGTGCAATGACGGGCGAAGCATGTGATGTGCTAACGTGGTCGCGCTCCATGTCCCTCACGTTGTACTTTGCCACTGACTGAAATAGCACGTCATTTGCTGACTCATTGGCGGGCTCCCAAAAAAGCACCCGGGCCCACGCAAGCACAACAAATCCACTTACTTTGTCATGAGAAGCGACGAAGAACGAGTCCCGATAGGGCACGACCGCTGAGATGACGTCATGTGAGAGAAGACTTTCGCCGACGGGCTCAAAATCGCGGCCGCTCACTATGTCGAATGGCACGTCGAAGACTTTAACCGCATGATCCTTGGATCCGGAGAAGAGGCGCACTGATTGATTAGAGAGCATGGACGCCGAAAGACACGTAATCTCCGATCTTCAAGTTATAATTTGTGCGTTAGGAGATCTTATGAGATAAGGGCTTACGATGCAGTTTTTGTGGCGTTCACGCAACGAGCTGTCACGTTTTCTGACAGACGTCTTAGATCCCAGATGCGGATATCTCTTTCGAACGAGGTGAAGAGGAGACATCCGAATGGGTCAAGGCATGCAGCGGCTATTTTGGATTCAGACGGTGGAATCATATTGCTCCTGGCCTGAGCATAGTTGAACTCAGCTAAAAAGGAGTACAATTATGTATCGGTTGTTTACTCACAGCAAAGATAAAAGCAAACATTGTTTAGTACACTTTCAAAATAGTCGGGGTTTCCGCTTAGTTTTTGAATCGGCATAAATTTTAGAGAACAGTAACTCGAATTGTTAACAATTTTCGCTTTTGAGTCTAATCTGGTAAGCCTTCAAATATTTATACTCTCCCCCAAACCAATAAGAACAATCATTCCCCATTCGTGGGAAAACTGTTCTTCGCGCTATTCTAGGTTTTCCTACGGGTGTAATTATCCCCATCGCTTGTTTATGCGACTGCTGCCATTTAACACGAGCAAGTAAACACTCTTACCGTGGTCGACAATGCCACTGGACCGAACCGTGGTAACACACTGTGACGACCGCAGATCCCAAAGGTGCGCCATGTAAGAACTTGTTGTAAGGACCAAGTTGGAGTCGGGCACGAATCTCGCTGTGGTAACAGCGTTGATATGGTGTTCAAGCTGAGCTACTTCACATTGTTTCTCGAGGTCGAAGATTCTCGCGCTCCGATCTGAACATTTGTATTTTGGACGGTTATTTCTTCGTGAGATAATTAAAGTCTGCCATCTGAGATAAACAGGACGAAACAACGGAATTAATTAACATTTTGTTTACTCGCGTGGAATTAGAATTTGCGTTCGTCTCCGTATTGTCCGGCTCATCACGCCTTACCCTTCGATCCCGTCAGCAGCATTCCGTTGCTCAGCTGCGTGGACAGCAGCGACTTGCCATGTGCCTTGATTGTGAAAATCCTTGTGACCAGTTTGGACTCGACATTTATCGCGCCACTGGTGGACACGAATCCACCCCTGAAATAAGCAGTCATAGAGGGCCAAAAGAGGAACTGGTTGGAAGCAAAGCCAAGGGCATGCTGGGTGGCAAGCGCTACTAGTGGGTGCAGGTGAAGTGCCAGGGGAGCAAAATGGCTTTACCTAACGCTAGAGGATCGCTGCAGAGCGTTTCCGCTTACTCTGCGCTTAGGACTACCGTTAGCGCTGGACGACATCACCCCTCCGGAGTAGGTTCGCCGCATGGAAGACAACCTGGTGAACACCGACGATCGGGCACTAAAAGCGACGAAGAGATGCAACACCGTTACGGAATAGGTTTACACGTTAGCTGCGTGTTAGTGGGCACAAGCACACCGCTACCGGTCGGCTAGGGAGATCAAACGAACTTACCTTTTCGGAGAGCCTGAGTCAACACTCGCGGTTCCATCCTGCGACGAGATCGACTGCGACTGAACTGCGCTGTCTAAAACAGTTCAAAATGTGCGATAAATGAAAGCAGAAGAGCAGGTTAATCCATAAAAGTTAGTGTTGAGATTAACACAAGACACACAACATTAGATGAAAGCGGTTGATGCTGCAGCAAGCCAGATGAAGTTGTGAAATTTCAGGGCTCAGTGCATATATATCCGAACTTCATAACACGCTCTGGTCCCAGCCCAGGGTCTTGTTTCACGTCATCAATTTTACTCTACTCCACTGGAGTACAAAAGCATATCTCTTTTCGGACGTTTGTTGGCTCTAATATCACTGTTGTGTGACATGTGTACAAATTTAATAGAACGCTGACGTAACAGACTCAGTTTTTCTCAGACACCGGCCGGTCTATGTTAAGTATAGAGCAATCTAGATTATGTGTTTGCAGAAGGTGTTTACATACATGCTAATTAGCATGTGCACGGAACGCAGTTGCGTTCACATTTGACGATATGGTATGTTGTGTACAGATGATGTGAAGACAGACTGCAGTGCGAAAGAACAATTTTAATCAAAGGGATAAAATACTGGAAGGTGTATAATTCAAGAAACTGAGAATTTCGCATAACTCTTGTTCCTAGGCACTCATTGAGCCAAGTAACACGCTCTGTGGAAGACAAATTCAAACAATTTGACAATTTTGAAATCCATTATGCCTTCTGAAGTTATGAGTTGAAGTTCCCCTTAGAAAAACAGGTCCTTTTTCAAGCACTTCGACTGGCAAGCACAGCGTCACAACCATGAAAGCAAATAAACAAACCGTCAAAACTCTGCAACGAGCTTGTTGAGGTGGTTAGCCGATGCGGGAATAGCAAATGAGCAGACGAAGTGTTCCTCTGACGCACCTTCCTCTCCCCCACTGAAATGCACATCGACGTCTGTGAGTAAAGCGAGAGTGTTAAACAACCACAACGTGGAAGTGACGACGCACGGAAAATTAAATCAAATCACTCGAAGCGGTTAAAGCACACACAGCCTGAACGTACCTGACGAGAGCGGTCTGTCGATGGACATCGTGGACGATTCCATGATTACGGTGGCCGTGTCATCGTCCGGCTGCTCGACTAAAGTCAGAAGACCTTCCTGGATTCTGGCTGCATCTTCCACTTCCTTGAGGCGTTGCTGACAGTTCTGAAGAGAACCTCTTTGTCACTGTTAGAGTCAAAGCGTAGCTTACAGTAGTTGTTCATAAGAAAAAACAAATTTTAGAAATGTTATTGCGTCTCAGAGCTATTGAACTGTGTGGGAACTTTTATCGCACTTTCCTTTATCAAATTCGCCTGGGAATGTTTATCCCGCTCACGTACCTTAAGGTCAGCTTCCACTTTTCGAGCAGCAACTCCTCGGTCGATGGAGTAGGTCAACAGTTGCTGTAACAAGAACTTCGCTTCACTCAGGTTCGCTCCGTTCAGTAGCGGTGTGAAATCTCCATTCACGCAAGCGAGGGCTCCGTCGGTCTGAAACCCAAGTCTATAATCAACAAAATATTTTCTTCACAAAGAACGTTTCCAAACATAACATATTTTTATTATTTTTTACTGTCTCCTTTTCTCTCGGATAAGCTGTACTCCCCAGTGGTCAAGTACACATCGTGGTGTATGGTCAATGACCGGAACCATTCCATTTCTTTGGATGCCTATCAGATCTTCTGGATCAACCTCTTAAAGGTCAGTTTTCCACAAAAAATCTGTTTTCGCAGGTTTTCTTCCTTAGCAGCATCAGTAGTACACTTTGTAATTTACGCTTTCGCCCTCGCGTGTCGGCGAGTGCAGGCGTTATTTAGTGTTGTAATACCACCCAAATTAGTACATGTATGCAGCGACTACTGTGGGTGGCATTTTTAATATTATGGAAACAACAAACATTCCTAGCTTTTATGGTAACATTGGATTTCATTCTGCTCGAGATTAGATCGAGGACTGCGATGAACTACAAAAGATGTAAAAAGCAATCGGATACTACCTTCTGAGACAAAGTGCATCACAAAATTGTCTGTACCATTGTTGACTGGCATGGCTTTCATTCATAACTACAATCCAGAATAAAAAATGCGCGGGTTGAATGGGTAATCTTTCTTTCCGTAGCCAACTCAGGTAAGCGATGTGAGCGTACAGAGGTTAACAGATAAACATTACGATAGGTTAGACCGAAAATGGACCCTTGATTATAAACTTGTCACTGGTGTCAACATTTTGTTGTCGAGCAGTAGCGAAACATCGCCAATGCAAAAGCGATTATCATTTTTACGAATTAAGCTCCTCTCTCCAATACTCTAAATCCTACGCGCGACTGTCGGCGCAACCCTGAGAATATTAGTATTCATTTAAATATTCAATTGCTCTGTTTACATGTTTTCCAATTCGCGCCCACTTCGCGCAGAATAGCCAAGTTGCCAATTTGGAAACTTTATATACGGTAGGTCTTTATATACGACTCCCCCTAAATCATATTTTGTGGTTTTTGGTCTCATGTGAGGGTGTCCTCCACGAACATCGACATCAGGAAGGTCGCGGCTCGTTTACATCACGTCATACAAATCCCTCGGGCACTCGTATTTTGCCTTTGACGAAATCAAAAGTTTGATTGCGGGTTGGTGGTGGTACCATCTTCCGTGAAAATATGAAGGGTGCTTTAGCCGACGCATGGGTGCTTCCTTTGCAGCCCTCTTTAATCAGAGGCTTCAAAGAAAATGCCGCTAAAAAGCAGAAAATATTGCGGAAGTCATGTCTACCAAAAAAGTGAAATTCGGTACATTGAAAATTTATTGGTGCACTTTGTGTGGATTATTCGCCATGTATTTCAGTTGACAGTGTCATATCACGTGGCCTAAACATTCAATAGCTCTTGTATTCCAAGAAAATTCACTGTGATCACGACTCTAGCCATCCTTCCAAAATTCAGTCCCCGATATCATCCGCTTTTTATGCTTCAACCACCTTTGAAAAAGCCGTGCTCCCTCGTGCCACATCGCAAATCATAAGTTCCTTCCGAATGTGGATTCTAGAGTTCAAATCCCTTATCATCACGGATGATCGCTTTCATGTGAGGGCCCTTTGGGAAACGGGCCACCCCGCCTGTGTCCTAACTATGACGCCTCGTCATGAAGAAGCGCCGAACGATCATCGCCTAATCAACTCCTCCACATCGTTTGGCTTAATTGTTCTGTGTAAGCCTAATTGGCGCAAATCCCTTTGAAACGCGTTTTATAGACCAGTCCACTAGCGCGGAAAATTGGCACGTCCTAATCCGTGGCCTCAACAGTGCATGTGGAGGTGTTTCTGCGTATGGGCACACAACGTATTACTCAGACAGCGCCTTGCATGGCCGTTGATTAGCCCAACAATCCCTCATGCAAACGAAGGTGTTTACGACGCATCTGTAATTGCATTGATGGCCCGTGGTGCACCGCTCAATTAGCCACGATTGGTTCCCACGTCATGCACATCGCTTCAACCAAATTTTTTGTTTCAAATCACGGACTCGCTGACGCACACTTTCCCGAGCGGGCTGTTGCGTGTCACAAATAGCTTTAGTACCAGCGGAGTACCCGCTTGCTCCCGCTTGTCTCCCGGGGCTGACGTAACAAGGACACATCCTACAGGAAAATGTCGTTTTTTGGAAGTACGTACACTGCTCAAAGGTAAAGCCGGCAGCACGACCAACGATCAGGACGGCACGTAGACTAAGCGTTCGTTCCGTAATAGGTCACTATAGAGATGCACTTTCTGTATGAGTCCATTTCCCACCTCCACCACGCGTGCTTTGTGGCCTTTTTCGGGAACACAAGAAGATATATTTGTGTGTTTGCTGGACGTTCCCTATGGGTAACCGCTGCTAGGAGATATATGGACGCAGACGTAAGTGCGAAAATGCACAATGGTGGTGTGATGGCGGTATTCGGCAGAGGTATAATTAATTGGGCCGGGAACATGCCACAGGGCGCTGGGACAGCGTTAGCTACGTGTGATTCCCACTGCCCACCTCCGCCACTAGTCCGCTCGCCCAATTAAACAACTGTCAAGTGACCAAACTTCCTGGGTGTTTTTCAGTTCGCTCCGACACAATGTATAGCACCCAGCTGCCCTGTGTCATTGTCCCTAGATTATGTATTGCCCGCCTCGTGAATGTCTAATAAGAGTTTAGCCCTTAAAATTCGCCTTAGCAAGGGTTCTCATCCTGATAGTAGTTCGGCATCCATGCGATGTGCGAGCAAGCAATCTTTCCAAGCTTGCTTGAACATCAATCGGCATCATTTGCACTGTTCTCTGAACTAGGGGCAGAACTTCTGGAACTGCTAAGTTAGATCTGCTCAGAATGTTGACAAGTGGATTACTGTCAGTGTCTCTGTGAAAAAGCGCACTAGTTCCTTGTTGTTTATACGAAAGAATTTAGAAAATTGTGAAAAGCATTGAAAACACAACTAATGGGTTTATAGTCGCCTCTTAAATCGAGACGTGCCTCAAATTTCATCAAGCGTTAAGGACATGAAGCTGAATTGAAACAAGGGGAATTTGCTTGTCGGTCAATGTATTAAACTTTTAGGATAGTCAAATGATCAAGGACATGGTTTGTCAGTGTCCACACACAAAGACCAGCATTTGCCGTTTTATTACATGCCCAGATTGCCTAATTTCCGAAGCATGTAATATCTCTGCACTTTAAAGCTCTCGTGGTTTTCCGGAGATGTGTAAGCGACGCAAAATATGAAACGTTGTCTCCTTGAAATGGAAAAAAATAAGAGACAATCATCCTTGCTTATTGTTTCCAGGCTGACCGGAACTCAGTCGTGTTTCTCCTTCAGAATGCTGTGTTTTCGAAAAGACAAACACCTATCAAGTAACAGGTGCTCTGCCCAACATAAAGCAGGAGTGTCCTTGAACTTATAAACGCTGTATGATTTTCATCGGCCCGAAGGGCCCGAAATCGAAATTAACCTCAACACACAAAAACAGTAGTTGATGGATGGTATTCTCCTAAGTGCTCCTGGCTCGACCGGAACCCAGTTCTCGGGTCGAGTTCAGAAAGTTGCGGTCGGCAACAAAACACTTGTCTCCGCGTTCATTTAACCGCCACTCTTCTCCCTCTTCCGCCTCAAGCCGATCGGCGAACGATCGGTCCGCGGCGGCGATGACTGCATCCAAAGTTGAGTAGTCACCAAAAACAATAACATAAAGCCCTAGTGCCAGTCCCTTCCTGCTGCTTCTTCTTCTCGCTTTCCTGGGCCCATCGGCGAACACGCTAACCGGCGTCGTGGCGCCTTCTTAGGCAGCTGGTGGAGCGTTGAGGAGCTCCGCCTCCATTTACTTTTCCTCACGATAACCCTCACCCTTCACAACTACCGCCCTGCATTCAGACGAAAACATTTTCGGATGTTAGCCGGCGGCTCCTCCACCAATCTGGGATGCTGTTTATCAGTCGGCTCCGTTCGCTGGACATCGGTACGCGTGGAGAAGGGCACCGTGCCAAGAGGCCGGGCCACCGTCGGCGCCATCAGTCATCTCTGAACTTATACGACAACAAAGCCGCGACCCCGGACGTATGTCTTCATTGCATGTTGCCCCCACGCAGCTTTAGAGCGCGGCCTGTGGTGCCGACCTACTAGAAGCCCTTAAGTCATCTCATGTAGATTTGAGGGTATTAGGGTGGGCGAACGCGTTGCGCAATTGGCCACTCGTAAAGAGGGATCTTTGGTCGTTGATCTTCTTCTGGGCACCCGGCGAAGTGATGAGCACCGCCCGCATAAATATTAACCATATTAATTATGCTCCTCCTTGGTCGCATCATGGACGATTAATTATTTAAGGCAAAGTTGATAAATGCCTTGAACAAGTTAATGCCTGTTTGTTTGTTACGAACCAGTAATCTTTGCTCGCCTTCATAGTTGTGGCCGCTGGTTGATGAGGGGCTTTAGGAGAAATCTGTCCGGAATGGCCATTTCCTCAAAAACAAACTTTCGCCTTTGATGTGTCACAGGCGATTGTACAAGGCGCAAACTATAATCGCAACAATACGGAGCAAACGGCCTCAACTCGAGGATCTATGAAGATTAGCTAATCGCCTTGAATGAGAAAGCTAAAAGAAGCGCTTTAAAATGTGGGGTTTAAGCCGGATTTGGGACTGCTGAGAGGTTTGCGAAACTTCGGCTTTTAGGATTTTCTCGACTGGGATATTTTTTTCTAAAGGATGTACTTTGCTTATTTACGAGCTCATGTGGCACCTGCTTGAGGGCACTAGATGTCACTAGATGCCCGAGCTGATTAGAACTGCCATGAGTCATGGAGAAAATTTGAAATATTCGTCTATCCAGGCGTGAAAATTTGTTTTTGTTTTGAAGAGGTTAATGTATTCTTGGCGTATTGCTGGTGGTCCTACATCAGTAATCTATACGTGCAAAAAACGTTGTTTGTAGTTTCACATTCTCATTAATCCCGGCGATAATAAATCCACTTCCTACGGAAAGTGCAGCAATCTGTTCGCGCGCTCAAACATTCCAATCTGATTGCCTTTCAACCATAAATCTGCCTCCCCCTGGCATAACCGGAGAAGGTTTGATGGATATTCCACGCGAAGGAATGTGTACGTGCCTGGGCCGGCAAACATGTGATTTAAGGCATTATCCCTCTTTGGCCCGAGTTCGCCGACACAAAGGGCCTGTTCGCTATCCTCCTTTTAATATTTATTTTTGTTCTCCGAACTCTTAACTCCGAAGGGCGTGCGCAACTTAGGGACCGCACCAGTGCCATCCTCCTCCTCGCGCGCCTCCTCCCGCACTTCCTGCCCTCCGTATTGGCATGATTAGAGCGCACGAACGCGCGATAGGGCCTATGGCTTAAAATAACCCACGCTTGTTTTGAATGAGCCCTGGATCGCCTAGGCGCCCCCAGTCATCTTACCAGCGTCCTCAAAGCGACCAAACAGCAAAGATAGGTGCCGCGGCTTGAGCGGAGGGGGCGCGTTTTAGAGGAGGGGCCCCGGCCTCTCGGAAGACCAGGTATTGTGTTCGCTGAGACTTGTCAGCTTTCACACGACTTCCAGGCTGAACCGCGTGCCGTCAACAAATGTAAATGTGTGTGCCCCACGTCTCCGGAGGGTAAACAGCGGTTCTACCTCTGGTCTTCGATGGCCCATTTAATGCACATATGTAACTGGGCCAGCAGAAGCACGTGCGCGCGCAGCTGCCGACTCGCCTTTCCTCGTTTTGCATCTTATCCTTTCTTTTATTTATCCTAGTGAACTGAATGATAATTTGGTCAAAGCGATGCTCTCTGCGCTCAAACACTCGATTATTAATCTGCGTTGTTCTCGGCGTCGGTCGCCCGGGAGGTCTAGTCGAATTGTGTTTTCACTCCGAAATTCAATACCCTTAATTTGTCGTCATGCTAACGATGTTGGACGTGGTTGGATAAGCGAAAAAGCTCACAAAATGGAAAAGGGGCGCTTCATTCAGCGAAGCCCTCTAGAAATGAGGAATCCGTTCGTGGATGAATGACCCGTGCAAAACAACTATTTTCTCGAGATCTAGCTGGTCAATTTACGTCTTTCCTTCAACGGGGATACGAATCACTGTTTTTTCACCCACCGAGCTACTGTTGCCAAACGCAGTCCGAGTATTTACATCCCACCTATTCATTTCATTTACTTTAGACAGAATAGATGAGCACACTCCCTCACTTCTTAACCTCTGCCCACAGACGATGCTCAGGAGACTGATCCAATTATCCGTCGCCATGCGAGCGTTAAATGAAGCAGCCCAAGTGGAGCAGCGTTCAAAAATTGCACAGACTCGATTAGAGTCGTCCTCTAAGACAATTAACTGATGGCTGCTCTGCTCGGTGGGCCAGACGCTTGGCGGTTCAGTGGGGCTAACGCAGAAACGCCGGAATCGGATCCGCGCTTCCTCGTTCTGCTTCATATAAAAGGACATCGCGTTCTGCGGTTCTGTGATTGTGTGCATGTGAGGGGGAGGGGACAACCGCTCCTAGAGTACGGCTGGAGGGTGGGCCAAAACCACCCGCCGTACCCTCAAGGCCCAGGTTGATGCCTTCAGGCGCCGGTCGTGTTTACGATCGACGCTCGCATGCCACGGAAAAAAAGTGATGTGATCTGGCTTCCTTTGGAAAGTCGAAGGAGCAAAGAGTATTTTCTTGTGTTGAGTGGTGTGAGTGAAATATGTCTTCAGGCATATTCATCAGATTCTCCGAATAAGTTGTTTGCGCTTCCTTACAAAGGCTCGTATCTCCTACCCGAGTGGTGCTTGTCGCCTACCCCTCTCCGCCCTTCTTTAGTTTTGCCCGTTTTGCCCACATACATATAAACATATTGATGACTTCTATGAGTTTTCAAAGGGAGTCATTTCACGAATTTCCCCCACAACGGGTCCCTTTACCGAAAGAAAGTGTTCCGATTGCGGTTTCCCACATTGTCTGTGGAGCTTAGGTTCTTCCCCTAGAACATCCTATAAGAACGTCTTTCTGCCTCCCTTAAGAGTCGGATTTCTCGATCCCCGATCTTTCGACTAAATGATGTTCATCTCGCGCCTCTTGTCCTCATGTGCTAAGAAAATCTATTTTGTCGATCTTAGAGAATTCTACTCCGTTCACCCTCAAGAAAAAACCCATTTCCTTTTCGCACTTTCCACCTCATCCGCCATCCCCTCTTTCTCAACCCTACCTCTCGAGCATTGCGTTCGGCAACGGGTGCTTCATTTGAAGAACCACCCTCATACGTGCGGGTCCACATCCGTGTTCCATGCGCGCGGGCATCGATCTCGAGGCCATTAGAACAATTACCAAATGAAACGCGATGAGGGCATTCAAGATCACTTTCGCTCGTTGCATCCCCTTTCACAAGACGTCCTTTCTGCGTGAGATGCTCATAATCGCCGATGTCTTCGCGCAACACGCTTAATTTGCCAACGCTACCGCTCTTCCAGGCATATCCGCTACATAAGTAAGATACTAACCACTTTTTGCCGCTCTACCGAAATGCTTCACACCACTGAGCACCGACCGAGCGTGCAGCTCAAGGTTTGTTTACATATCACTCGGTTCATGCTTGACGACTCCGCTCTTTAGCACAGTTTCTGCAGCGAGGCGGGCAGCATATGTCAGCCGAAGGTTTCCGTAGCCGGCCGCATGAGCGAACAGTTTACCGCGCCTCCGAAGACACGGATTATCTCCACCGGAGGCCAAGTAAGTAAAAAAGTTACCAAAAAAGACTACCGTCCATTTAGGTGTTCCTCTGCGTGCTGGGCTCAGTCATCAGTATTAGCATCTGCATCTGGCTGGCAATATTCAGCTCTGATCTCCCATGGCGTCGAATGCTCTTCTCCACAGGAGCAGCTCTCTGCGCCTTGATGTTCGCCATGCTCGCCTTCACTAGCATGCGAAGAGTGGTCAAGTTAGTTGCATCCCTTTAGCGTAGCGTGTTGTACACCGCGAGCCATTGCAGCCCGACCCCGGAGCTCATCCCGAATCTGGCCCACCGCAGATCCACCATCCAGAAGTTGCGCAAGAACACCGCAACTCATGTCGTCATCGACTCGACCGATCATGAATGCCACAGCGGGGGCTCTGCTGATCACCATTCACAGCATGCTTCGTTGATCGGCGCTGGTGGAAAACGAGCGTCGCTGAACAACGCATAATTTATCACTACTAGAGAGCATTTGCTCCAGGCAACAACCCGATCGTTCCTCTGCACGCATCGTCTCGTCCTCAAGCATCCAAGGGCGAGCATATCCTGTCTCTCCCTCCCATCCCCTGTCCTTTCCACCTTTCCGCTCTTTCTCTGATAAATCGTACGACAAAAACGAGCAGACCGTAGCACAGAACCGTGGCACACATAATCGGGTACTCATCGCCAAGCTAATCGCATCTAAATGACCTTCTTTCTTCTCCTTTGCCCTTCTACCCCTTTCCTCCCCTTATTATATCCTTATTATAAGCGCATTAATGTTCTGGTTTTTGTATGTATACTACGTCGAAAAGTTCCATCATTATTTGTTGTACATAGCTCAGTAATGGGAATAAATTCGAAAACGTCACAAGGACGCTCTGTGGCTGATGAAAGAAACAAGATAAACCGACCTGGTTTGTGTCGAGATCGCAGATCTGCGAGTTCAGCTGATGGATCTGCGACTGGACGTACGTAAACTTCTCCCTCTTGCTTGCTAGTTCGTCGATCAGGACGTCTCGTACGTTTTGGTCGCGAGTTTTGGCGAATGTGTCCTCCTGAATGAAGAACATGTGACGGGCCGGAATTGATGATGAAAGGACACGGTAGGACCTTCATCGGGACCTTCATCAATTAATGGTTGTCCCTCAGATAATGTTCTTAAGTTTGTTGGGAGAAGGGAGTGTTGCGAGATACACTTTATTTTTCCGCAGTGCTGGGAACTATGAATACGGTATTTTAAAACTATTCTTTACTGTTCTATCTGATATGTGTCACTGTACCATCCAAAATTGTAAACCATGCCGGAATAAACCCCAACGAAGGGTTATAGCAGCAAGAGCGGCCTTATTTTTATATATGAACATGATTAGTTTGACACAGTTGCACGTGACTGAAGGAAGATCGTTTGAAATGGAAATTAGCTCTATGCGGAAATGGATGTCATGGGCTAATACCTCTGGGAAAGGTCGTCGCGACCAGAGAGACTTTTGTTTTTTGTCATCTTAGAAGGGGCCGCGGGCCGTGTTGTTGAGAAACAGCCTTGTTTATAATTGGGACTTAGGCATCCGTGAACGCTATTGTCGCCACATAAGGATGTTTGAAATGAAAAGGCCATTAAAAAGATTAGCCCATTGAATATTAATGCGTCTTTTACCTCGCATGCCCAGCTCAGAAACCTTATTTCTTCGTTTCACATAATGAGAGTGGAAAAAGGGTTCTTTGAAATTGGAATCCGGCTCAACGGCAAGGCAGGGACAAGTTGTACTTTGTAAGTGACACGCAAGGACTGTGCTCCGGACCTATGTATATATTTAATCGTAAATCCGCTCTGCTCGATTGCAAAAGTTCGCTTTCCATATAAAACGATTTCGTGTGAAAGCGATGAATTATGGAAAAGCCGCCCAGAATGTTGTAATAAGCATGATCTGTGGACTACGGAATGGATGGATCACGGGACGGCGAGGGAAGACTTTTAGATGTTATATGAAGGACGCAAAACACCGAAAAAGACTGTACTTTCCAAAATCCATGTATCCTAACGACACACTATCTTCCTCTTTTCCTAGCAAACGAAGGGACCTAGCAAACGAAGTCTCCGAGATCCTTTCCGTTATTCTTTCCGTTAGCCTCTCTGACACCGAAATGTCTAATCTTTGCTCCAAATGTACTTCCCACTTCTCTTTTCACTTCTATGGAATCTTCTCGCCATACTTACCACTTGGGAAATCTCGTTCAAAATGACTTTTCGCGCTTCCACTTGTCGCTCGAGCTCCTCGACGAGCTGCAGATTCAACACTCCCTTGTTTATCATGGATGCCACCTAAATGGATTATTCTCCCGATTCTAAGGGGCCATAATGAACAAACATTTTTCTCGATATTGGACCACATCTCGGCGCCGGTGATCTTTGACTTTCCAGGCAGCGCTACCCGATTCCGAACCGAATTCGGTTTTGGGGTGGTCGGGGGCCGTCGCACACTTTGCTTCGCCAACTCCCGCTTCAGCTGCTTCATAATCTCCGCCGTTCGTTTAGTGAACGTCTCTAATTGGTTTCCGTGAGACTCCAGCGAGCGGATCTTGTTTTCGTACTTTCTAAATGCGGTTAGTCCACTTGGGATCTAAACGTGGAGACGAAAACCTATTTTGCGTTGCCGCCTTCGCCTCGAACTTCCTCTTTTCCATGAGCGCCTTCTGTACTTTCTTGTTTTCGTTCACGATGTTCTGCTGGAGTTTGACCTAAAAGGCAATTTTAAGATTAGGTGTGCGGTGTAGGCTTCTGTTAATGAGGTTGTGCGCGCTTCCAAGCGTGTGACCGTCGTTAATCTCCCCTAGTCTCTTTTCTGTTTTTCTCCCCTATATTTAGCTTTGTGAAGGAAAAAGAGATCAACATGAATAATTGGAGTGTTTTCATTGTTGAGCGGGGAAAATCTGAGTTTGAATGGCTGATGAGCTGCGAGATGGCTTACGATATCCTGAGATTATCTGCGCTTAGGGACGTTCATAATCTACAGGCTTCTAGGTCGACATCTTATGGATTAAAGAATGCTTGTATGCATTTGGATAGTGAGCAATATTACTCATTTTTGCTGGAGACTCATGAATACACGTACAGTCATGTCAGACTGCAAATCCGATGTATTTTTTCTTTGTCACATGAGTGGCGCCGGAAAACGTAGGAGCACGTGCCTGCGTGGGTTTATTTACATCAGTAAAGGCTTCCAAGATGGACAGCTTTGATGAAAATTAGACACCGCGGTGAACTACTTTCCGCCGCCGTGCCTCTCATCTAAGTAAACAATCAGGGAAATTGGATAACGTGCAAAAGCCGAAACTTCTCGCGATCTTCTGCATTTGTCTCTAGGCAAATGTAAAGATCATGGCCGGTTTGAACAGTTAGCAGTGAAAAGCCTTTATAAAAGATAGATATATGTATGTGTATGTGAGCAAGACCTGATTATGTGTTCAGAATGAAAGAAAACAGTAATTAAACACAATTATCCCAAGGTCTTATATGTGAACAACAACAACGTACTTTAAGAAGCCGCATTTTGCAGGCGCTCTTTTCTTAAGAAGGGAAGGGGTGCTGGAGAGATAGGCAGCACTGTTCTCCATTTTTTTTTTATTTTCCAATTTTTCCAAAACCTTTGATGTGTTGCAAAGCATTGCTCCATTTGAGAAGGAAGCAAACGTAAACAACGGCATTTCTCAGAAACACACCCCAATTATTTCTCTCCGGATATGACTCACTCTCCAAAGAGGTGTGTGAAAAAGGTTCTCTCCTGGGATATTTGAGAAACACGCACGTTCTTTGTCACCTTGCGTCTATAACGAAGCTAACTGTGGATTTCTAGCAGACGTCTATTTTTGTCGCTGTGCCATCTGAGTAAACATAACAGCTTAGCACGTTCCCGGGGGGCAGTTTTAAACGGCAATATACGGATAATCTAAGGTTCAGAAAATCTTCTTTTAATCTATTTACATGGGTTAAAAAAGGCATAGGTGAAGGCACTGCACCCAAACCGTTCACGCTCAGAGATCAATACCATAAAAGTTTGCGCCCGGTGCAGATGGTCTCTTAAATAACACGCTGGAAGTTGCAAAAAGCTGACTGACCTTTTGCGTTCTCAGATCCTTAACCTCGTTCTTCATCTTGTTGATCTGCTCCAGATCCTTCTGCTTCTGCCGCTCAAGAGTTTTGCATTTGGTCTCATACGCGTGCAGAGCCTTTTGTTCTGCCCGCAACTTGTTCAGCTTCTCCTCGAACTGTTTCTTTATCTTCTTGGCGGCGGCACTTTCCGAGCCACCCTTTTCCGCCTTACTCAGGTCATTGAGAACACGGTCCCTCTCAGCCTCGATCTTTTCGATTCGCTCCTGCGAGCTTTGGAGCTGCTTGAGGATGTTCTTGTTCATGTTGATCAGCTGGTTCTTGCTACTTTCCAAATCGGCGATGACACGTTCTTTGTGCGAGATGGCGGCTTGCAGATCAACGAGATCTTCGCACATGGCGTTTCGTGCCTCGAACACTAAATCTCTATTGGAGCCTTTTCAACTTATTGACGACTTACGTTGATCGTCGTTGTTGGATGAATCGTCATCGTCGACGGTGCCTTCGTCGACGTAGTCCTCCGTTTCGATGCTGTCGTTTCTGGCAAGGGTCTTGCCCTCCAGATCCAGAATATACCTTGTACATTCTAAAAATTCCATGATCGTTTTACCATTCGAAAAGAAAATACCGGCAATGGCAGCTTTGTCAAGGGTTTCGATCATCGTGTTTGACTGATCGCCGTCCACGTCTCCTTCGAAGGCCATCTTGGCGATGATGCTGCTCATCTCTTTCTGCTCCTTCAGGCGCTTGACTTCCGCTCCAAGTTTATCACATCGAGCTTCGGATTCGAACAGTTGCGACCTGAAATAGTTCCTCTTTTACAAACTATAAGGGAAATCCAAAATATCATGGACAACTGTGATTAGTCCTGTAAGAACTAAAAGACCAAAAAGGGTTACGGTAATTGTCGGGGGTAATTTTTGGAGGGGGTGAGATCATTCTATTGTTTTCCATACAAAAATAATCACAACATACCGTACAGATTCGAGCTGTTCGATGACCGTCTGGAACGCCTTGGTGTGCGCATCTTCGCCTTCCTCTCCATTGTCCTCTCCACCGTTAGGAATGTTATAGGTTGGAATGTTGTAGCTAGACATCTGTTGGTTGACAAGTCGGCTTCGCAACGCTTCATTTGCTGCTTCTAATGTTTTCACGCGCATCGCCAACTGATTTCTCTCAGACTAAACGGTTAATTGTGCAGAAAAATAGTGCTATATACGGTTATTTACCGTCAAAAGCATGTTCTCTTGATACTGTAGGGTGTTCACTTCGACTCCATCATCGTCAAACTGTCTTTTCCCTGCCTCGTAGTCGGCGAGTTTGCTCTCAAGCTCGAGGATCCTCTGCCGGAGTTCGCTGATAATCTTGCTCGACTTATCCTGGTTTGCGGACACCTTGTTTGTGATGTTCTTAGCTCTATTGGCGTAGCGAAGAGTGTTGAGCGTTTCTGCGAAATCGCCATCACTTGGACTGACACAAGCGACCATGAGGGTTTGGCTAAATGCATTTGAGGTCTGCTTCGCTGTATTTGTGGAAATCCGTACCTGTTACCACCAAGAGAGTCTTGAAGAAGACGGGTGAGCTTAGAATCACGATACGGTACGTGTCCACCCCGGTTACTACCAAGGACGCTGATGACATTGCCAAGAGAGAGCTTTACATTATCGTTAAGAGGACAGAAGAACGGGTTTATCATACCAGTCCACAGTTGATTGCTATGCCTTCCTTCGCTCGGTCTCCCACGGCACCAGTTCTCTTTAGCCTTTCTGAACCGGCCAGATCGACAAAGTGAAATTTGGCGCTGAGGAATTCAACTTCGCGGGCTTCGGATTCGTTGGTCAGCTAAAATGGTCTTGCAACGATATTTTTATTTCTTCCGTTTACTCTTGTGTTCGCCATTTTAGGCAACATGTTTCAGCAAACGTTTATATCTGATACATGGCACCGAAAATGATTAATGTTTTAATGCGGATGTTCATACAATCATCCACCCCAAACAATGTTTTAATTACCTTAAAAAAGCTTGGAATGATAGCAAATTGGGATTGATCCCGAGAGGGAATCATACCGCGAGACCATTCAGCCTGTGCAGCTTTTTGTCCCTTCTTATCTTTCTCTGCTTTGCAAACATGTAAACATACCTCGGAGGCTCTCTCCTGTTTTAAATACAACGTGAAGATCGCATGCGAACGAGATGACACTTCATTCATATTCGTAGCACCGACCGTCCGATTGAGAGCGCCCTGTCTTAGCGTCTATAAACATTGAACATTACAACCTTTACATTTAAAGCGCCACTTGCATTAAGTGTTTCCAAAGGTCCCGTGACAGATGTCTGCGTAACACCCTTCAAAGCGATTGATCCAGTGGTATCCTCGTGAATCCGAATTCCCATCGGGTTCTTTTCTTGCGCTAACAAGTCAATAATCTCTTCGTTATACAGCTACAAGACTGCATGTTTTGTGATGGTCAACCGAAGAATCTACCTCAACAAATTGTACAAGCACATTGAACTTCGGTTCCGGCAATCCCTTGTCCTTGCTGGTTTCCACCCTAAGCAACATTTCTTCGAAGAGTTGCTTGATTGCCCTGGGAATCACTCCTGTGTCCACAGTCAGCTCGTTGGAAACAGTATCCAGTGCTGTTCCCATGGTATACGTTTTTCCGCTACCCGTCTTTAATTGCACATAACCACCAGTCTCCAGGACGCCTATTTACCTGACCGTATGCGAGCACGGTCGCATTGAAGCCCTCGAAGAGGCCTGTGACCAAGCTCTTAACGCAAGAGTCGTAGATGGAGAATTGGTTACATGCCAAGTCGAAGACGTGGTCAAAGGTGAAGACCCTATCGTCGCCGAGCGCGATTTCGCGGTCCTCATTGTGTACGGTAGCGCAGATCCTATTCTGTTCCAATCGTTCGCGAGCGTTCAGTGGTCGCACTCTGCAATATCGGTCGTGAAAGGGCTAGACGGGACCTTCAGATGGGTTTTTCAATCATTGTGGGCTATCAAATTAGAAGAAATTAGAGATGTAAAGAGACACTACAAAAATATAGCGCTAATTCTATAATCATCTCAGGTAATTGTAAAGATAGGCTGAAAAAAATGGAGGGAAATTACGTCGCCACAAAACATCAAACATTGATAGAGACATGATGCAGAACGCAAACAAGATGCAGTTCCTCATCGCTGCCATGTGTCCCTTTTTGTGGCCATAAATACCATATGAGCAGTTGAAATCAGCGCAAATCAAAGATTCATTGCAAGCGATAGGGGCAGGAAATGTGCGGTCTGTCGCAAAGTCGACAGAACAATAAACCGCCGGCCGTTGGCGGTGCGGCCCATCGGCCATCACCATCTAATTAAACTTGTCAAAACTGAAAGGACACGGAAACGTTCCAGTTTTCAAACACGACACTTATCTTCCGCGTAAAGGACACCCTGCGAAGCGCATAATTAAAGGTTTCGTCAAATGATGTGTCCGTTCATCTCAGTGACCAGCTCCTTTTGAGCGCTTCCACGACCGGTCATAAATCTTTAACAATTGCACTAGAGGCAACATTCAAGGCCACCAGACGGTGGTTATTGGCAGTCGTTTTTCAGTACTGGTTAAACAGTCCCAGAAACAGGGACAAATTTCGTAGAACTGACAGAACTTTGTACCGCTAGACCACTCAGCCAGCCAATACATATGCACGTATCAAATAAAACCTGAAAAATCATACTTCATACAGAATAAGACCAAAATGCGACCAAAAAACAGTTAGGAAAAGAAAATGAATATTATAGCTAGTAAATACCAAAACTAAGGCCTACCTCACGGCGACTTTCACAGATGAACTGCCCTGCGCACTCATCTACAGAACCGTTTGGCGGCCCTGCCGCTTGTTCACGTCTGAAACGTTAGTTAAATTCACGTGTGCTCTAAAGATGGTTCAAATGGGCGCGAACAACGTCATAGCGATAAGAAGGTCCGCGAATAAGCGATTCTTGACGGTATGCCACATGTGAAAGCCTTGATGGCACGTCGGCGTGTGTGGTCCCTCCATTGGCTATACCTCCTCCGGACGCGAGTGTGTCACATGCACAGGCAATGGATTAAATCTCGACTGCAATCGCAACACAAGGAAGTGTTCACAAAGACCCGACTGGCGGAGGGTGAGAGTTTGTCGTACGGCGGGTTGCTGGGTCGGTTATGTCCCCCTATCCCCTCCTTCCCTCTTTGGATAGATCCTTCCTTTGCTTTTAAGCGCAAAAAGTCGATCCATTAACGGCAAGTGACATGACGTTCCCGAAACGACAGCGTTTTTTCTTATTCGATTCGCCGGAGGTCCGATCATCAAGACGCACTTGTAGATTGGAACTCAGCGATTAGAGCAGCAAGATGGCGCCGAAAGGAAGCGCCGCATGTGCTGGACAGACGTTTTGCACTTGTTTAGTCTGCGTGCTGGGTAGAACACCACATGAGTCGGACAAACATTTCGGAAGTGCCGCGGAAGAGGTGGGGTAGCGAATAATTGGTGTTTCGTAAGAACGTAAATGTTAGCCTTGCGAAATATGAGCAAGAGGAAAGGTATGTCTTTTGCTGATAGCTCATAGTATATGCATTGTATTCTGGGTAGGTAGACATTAGATAGACATATTTTCCACTACATGCATAGACGAGTCTGTATCGGAGAAGATATTAATATACAGTTTTTATTTACATTTTTTCAATGTTAAAGCAGGTGTTGGTCCTTTTTTCTCCTTGGTCATCAATGTGAATATCATAATTTTGATGTTCAAGGTAGCCAACACGATTTACAAAGGAAATTCAAGACGTTTCCACTTTTAGCGAAATCAGTTAATATCTTTACGAAATGAATATAGTGTAGACATACATAGAACAAATTTTCACACGCAGATTATCACCGACCGCCGCAAATTACCGTTTAAAAGGAGACAAGGAAAACAACGATATCGATACCAAGCCGTGATTGATGAGAAAGTGGTGACCTTCTTTTTTATCACCGAGTTTCTTTTCAAAGCAGGAAGACATTAAAACAGGATTTGAAATCTACGTGTTCAACGAAACCAGATCGCGTTGTAATATGAATTCAGAAGGTTCTGCTATGTAATTTTTTTAGAATATATTTGTTGCACAGAATATCGACAGCGATGATTGGAAGTTCAGAGATTGCAACATAATATTGGAACATTGGAAGAGATAGTAAAAAATAATTAAGTATTGCTCCATAAGATCAAAATCCCTCTAAAACTATGTACTTCTATGTAACAGATTTCAGGGATGTCCTTTTGCTCATTCATGGAACTCATATCAGAGGACGAAGAGAAGACTAACCTATATTTTGTTTACAACATAAAACGGAGAACGGTTTCTCTACTAATCTAGTCCCGAGAGCTCTGCTTTGTCACTGTTTTCCTATTCGGCGATTTTCTATTGTTTGTTTTTGTGATTTTTGCATGGTGGATCGATTCTAATACTTTCACAAGACCAGGACATATGACCGTTTCTCAACTGAGAGCCGTGACCACTCGTTTAAACAACGATAAAATTATACGAAATGGGGAATGAAACATTGGTCTTAAACAAAAGGTCATCCCCGGTGAGCAAACAAGATAAACAGTACAGAACCACAATAGTCAATATGTGTTTTCAAGTGTTCTAGCTGGCGTTCGTTTCGGATCGGATTTACGGCTTTAAACCCGTCTTACTTTATTATCACAGGAACCAAAAGAAGAGCCCTGTCTGGCAGCATTTGTGTCCAAACAGGTATCGTATTTACAAAAAGAGAGAAACTTCAAGAGAACCCACCTCTTTCTTGAGCGACCTTCTCGAGTTCAAATATGCCCCACCCTCGGCGGCCATTCGACCGCCGATGACTCACACGGTTATCAAAGCGTCTAAGTGGTAGTTTCACTCGATTGACAGGGCGCATCGATTGATTTCCACACAATTACAGATGCCCGCAAAACTTGTCACACATGCACGGCTGGATCACCACGCGCTGGATGGAGGGAGGAGGTGCGTACAGTTCACGCAAAGGAGATTATGCGCCTGTAAACGTAAACAGAGACCAACGGCGAGAGGTGCGATTCAATTGAGGCGATTGTACGGGTCAGCGAGGCGATCAAACGGACACAAGGGACGGTCTGAGTTGTAACAATAAGACGATCGAGGATCGCGCATCGGAAGACGTATGACTTATTTGGACTAAAATCGGGCGCATAAGGCGCCGCCTGATGGATCGGTGCCATTTGGATGGTCGTAGTGTAAGTAAAAAACACACTAACAGAATATCGACTGAGTGCATTGAGGGCGTTGGAAGACGAGCATGAGCTTCTTCCGTTCCCCGCGTGTCAGCGCAGAACATAAGACAATAGTCGAGGAGAGGAACTCGTCGGAAATCGCGGCAAAGTGGGAAAGAGTGAGCGAGGAGAGGAATGAGGCTTGCAACCCGAGGAAAATGCGCGTGCATAAAAAGGCCGAAATTGAGGAGAGTGACGAGTCGGCGCGAAAGCGGCCAGCTGCAAAATTTCACAACGGCGCGACAACGCGCGCCCACCATAATAGCGGAAGGGAGAAGTAAAAAAGCAACGCACTCCCTCGTGCCCTCTGAATTAGCATACGCGTCGGTGACTCCATCGGTCAGTCATCACTCTTCCTGAGCGCCTCGAAAAGGAGCCATTGGGTCATGTTGAAAATTGGGTCCAAAGGGTTTAAAAGAGGGACACCAGAGTTCTTTGGCTATCAGCAAGATGCTTCTGCAAAAAATTTCAAAGGTCGCTGAATATTTCATTATTTTGGGAGTATTTCAGAGAATGTGACTTTTATGAGGGAATGTATACGTTTCGCAAAAAATCAATCACTTCAACACCCCTAATGATAACGTGTCCTTTACAGTCATTTGACGTGAAATTTTATTGCTTACGTGCACTGCACCGAACTAGCCCGTTAAGCCCGAAAAAAAGCGATTCGGTCTCACAACGAAGGCGCTATTTGTGACAGCGCCAAACTTCAGTTTCGAACAATAAATGATTCATGTAACAACCCAACATATGCGACAGCAAACTGTGCTTCACTGTGAATGCACACAGCTGATCACGTGGTAGATAACGCTTATTATGCAAGCACCACAAATCCAATTAGATAAGATAAGCTGCAACGTTTCAAAGAGTAGCCAGAAAACGGTCAATAACTACAGTTTGACAGGAACGGGTTTTGTCACATTGGCAATCATAATTTTTAGTATAAGAAAAGTTCAATTTGCGCTTTGGGTCCTTTACAACAAATGCGAAGTCAGTGAAGGTGTTCAGCAAATGGCTAGACCCCTCTAGTACAAACACATACCATAGATCATTACAGAGTAAATAGTGGGACATTATATAAAAGACAAATAACGAGTCGGTAAGTTTCACAGCGATCATTCAATCAATAAAAGAAGAACACACCCAGCAGTCAAAGTTCTCCCATGAGGAAAGCGAACGGTTGCCCACTGAACTCATTAGTCACAACTGCAAATATGGCGCCGTCAAAGGAGCCGAGCGCGAAACCGAGCTGATCTCACAATCAGGGCGAATAAATCAAAAACGAAAAGCGCGCGCACTCCCTCTGACAGTGACACACAGGTGAGCGACTGTGCGTGGCGACTCCCGAGCGGCGAGTGAAGGAAGAACCAGCGCGTGTGTGTGCATATGGAATCAGTACCTCGCTGCCAGAAAAAGAAAACCACTGGCGCTGGGCAGAAGACCGTCTTCCAAGATGGTCAATCTAACTAGAACGCAGGTGATCCCGGGGAGCACGCGGCACAATTCGTCCACGACGACCGTTTGTCGCAGCGGTCTCAACTCGCCGTGTTCCCCGTTCGGTCGGTCCGTTCGGTGCGCTCGTGCATTTGTCGGTTTGCAGCCGACGATATTGTCGCCGAAGCGTACGATGGCGGAAGAGACGAACCGGCGGGCGACAACAACATTAACAAATAAACAGTTTGAAGCTCCCACTTCTTCTTTCGCTAATGAGCTGTGAGTGCTCCGCTGTTTGTGTGTGGACTGTGCGCTTCCACTAATGGTCGACGTGTTGCCAAAGCAACGAAAAACTGCGGTTCTCCTCCCAAATTGCGGATGTTTACAGATGGGACAGGGTTTATGGCCGCGGGAGACGATGAATGGAACCAACATCAGCTGGTTGGCAGCCGAAAGGCCAAAGTGTGAAAAAACACACTAAATTGAGTTGCTGGGCAGTGGCGCACTGTCCCTCTTGGTGCTATCGTTTGGGCGCTAGATACGAGTCACATTGGTCATGAACGCACCTAGTGTGATCGGAGCGCTTTGGTCTGAGCCTGTTCCACGCCATGCGCGGTGAGGACGTTCTGAGGCCACCCACAACCGCCGCACTTCGGCGAGTGCGGAGACCGCCAACCTTGTTGGTGAGTCGAGCACTCGCTGCTTGATGAAACAATCAATCTTACCCAACCAGCAAATGAGAGCTTTGCTGCGCGCTCGCCAAATCGCTTTCGGGACGGCGACTGCAACGCGATACCCGTGAGTTTACGGTCTTTAATCCTGTAAAAGAAAGCTCTACATTTTGCCGTCGTAACGTTTTATTTCAGCACGGATGTCAGCGACCACCTGTATCAATATCGTGCGAAAGCACAAAAGTACGCATAATCAAGCAGAACCCAGATGATGACAATGAACATTAAGTGTAGATAGCAGCGAGCAGATACTGTAGATGATTACAGAAGGGACATATTGAAATTACGAAAGATTCGTCTCGACATGCAGTGAAAAAACAGAAGGAATCATCTGATTGAAAAACAGCTATAAATATCTCTTAATACCGTCATTTGTCAGTCAATCATCGCAACAAAGCGATAAGATATAAGGTGACAGGTAGCGGTAGTTGCACCTCTGTAGGTGTGCTCTATCATTCAGCGCAATTGGCTTCTTTGTGTGGCCTCGTGGCGCAATGGATAACGCGTCGGTCTACGGAACCGAAGATTGCAGGTTCGAATCCTGCCGAGGTCGAAAGTCATTTTTTTTAGAAAAATGTGCATATCTTTAGTAAGAACACATCGCCTAACAACAGATCGTGCTCTACTTATGATGCAAATCCAACGTAACGTACTGAACAAGCAAACCTGAAACTGCAACTGAATTTCGGTAGAATGAGAGCAAAAAAAAGCAAAAATTGCCAAAAGATTACGACCTCGCCAGGATTCGAACCTGCAATCTTCGGTTCCGTAGACCGACGCGTTATCCATTGCGCCACGAGGCCACTCTGTCCGAGACTCTAACAAACCCATTAGTCACAACCAGTTTTATTTAATTTATTTATTTATATAGACAGATATGCGACAATTAACTTTTCACTGAATGAAACTGTGAGGATTAATTCGGGATCCCTGAAATATCTTAACCACGATCAGTGGCAAGGGAATGCAAGAAAAGTTGAGGTCAGCATGAGTCATAATGATCAGATCAGAGAAGAAGTTGTTGTATGGTTACATATGTATAAGATAATATTCCATTACAAGGATTTACAAATATATCAGTTATTTAAAAACACGTGCAATGTGGAAAATTGCAGGGAAGAATTGGTTATTGCTTTTTGGTTATTGGTTAATTGGTTACAAGAATGTTTATCGTCAGGTAATGAATGATATGTCGACTGCGCGAAACAACGATAGCTTGTCTGTTTTTATGAACAAGCGTATAAGTCGGAAACCTAAAGCGGACCTGTTGAAGAAGCACCTACTGGTCTCACTTTCCTTTTTACTTTTCCTTATTTACTATCCGGCTTTATAAATGGCTCGAAAAGCTTCTTAGGCAGTGGAGGTTTCGGATTCTCCTCCTCGCTGCTTGATCTGAAAAGATACTTTTTGAAATCCAGTACCATTGATTTGAAACTTGCTTGTCTTCGACGTTGTCAAATACGGAGGGTCGCTTAAATTGCGTTGCATTCTCGATCTTGCCTGTTTCCTTGTATTCTCTTCGGTAAACTGGGAGCACCATTCTGCCGTCTTCTGCAATCCCTGGGCTATTTATGAGCGTCACGCTAAACGGTTGGACTTCGGGTGCCACTGCACGAATACTAAAGTAAGCGCTGCAAAAACTGTCCAAGGAAGACTGAGGAAAATCCTGCATGTCATATCTTACCTTTTGTTCTCGTCCTTTTTTGGTAAACTGGGAGCACCATTCTGCCGCAGCACCTTTTTCTCTTTGTTAGCAATGTATTTCTGAGGAGTCGTAATGGATGACCTCGTGTTAGCCCCCCACGTGCCCTGTTCTTCGTCCTGTCCAAACGTGGCTATTTTGTGCAAAACATCTTCGGGAGTTTCGTATTGTTCGTTCTCAGAAGCAGGTGGATGCAGTGGGACTTCGCCAATCCGCAACGGCAAACGTCCTCTTGCACTGGAACGCAAAAGATACATGTGTAGACAGCTTTTACCAGGACGTGCCGATATTTCATCTATGGTAGTGACAATGGTCAACACAGCGTTCCCTAAGTAGCCACTGGATAAGGCGTTGGAAGGCAGGAAAGCAAAGAGAAAGTGGAAAAAAAACAATAGGGAATGCTTTTTTAAACTTGCACGCGTGACGCTGTCCACGAAACCTACCGTATCCGGATTTAGAAGGAGCGAAATGCGCAACGTTAATTTTGACCACCGAGAACCAGAAGGTACCCGCATATTTTTACGTCGAACATTTACTATCTCCATTTTTGCACACTTGAAAGTCTGAATAGCTCAACAGGAAAGAAAAACGAACTTACCCGGTCTGGTTGGAATCTCTCCAAGAATTGCATGTGCTCTGCGCGATTGCATTGGGATACACATATTTGTCCGACATGATGATCTCTGAAATGCTTAGGCTCAGCTCTCAGAATACACGTCTACTCAAAATAGAACTAGAAAGCAGGTTTAAAGGTAATATATTTGAAGGTGCCGAAATCATACGGCTACAAATGCAACGTTTTTGGGATGTGTGTATACCACCCGCACACAAATAACGATAATAAAAAAATGGTAATTCACTCAAGCACCGAGATGAGCATGCTGTATGGAAGAATTGAAGTTTTTAATTTTGCGTTAGTGGGAAACGGTAGTTCCACTGCTGACTGAGCTCGCTGACGAGCTCAAACATCTGGTCTCCTTTGTTTTAGAAGGAGTGAAATCCCACGTGCATTCTGATTACCGAGAACCAGAAGGATACCCGCTCAAAACAAGCTCAAAACAATCACACTATGCTATAAGATGTGGTTTACATGACCATCCCTGGAAAGATACGATTCCACAGGTGAATGGAAGTCTTTAGAGGGAAAGAGGATTTGTCAATGCATGGCCATCATCAACACCCATGAAATAAAACCTGAGGTGGGGGAAGGGTGCTTGCAACGAGTGAGAACTGCGCTGGGGGCAACAGGCACTCAGCACCGTTGCCTAAGTAACTCGGCAGCTCGCTTGCAAGTCGATGTCCTTCCCAATGCAACTCGCCATTCCACGACACTGAACACGCAAACACATTGGGTGACATACTCGCACCTGAACTCTTAGAAATAAACCTTATAAGGGACTGAAAGATATGACCATTCTTCGAGTTGAGAGTTTTTCTTTATCCAACTGTAAAATAGTTGGATATGCCAAAAGAGACCGCGGGACTGATTACGTTTTGCGATACAAGGATGTCGAGTAGAATCAGTCTGTCTAGATAGAACAAAAAGCCTGACTGGGCCAGCGCGGCGATCGGAGACCGTCAGCGATGACTAAACAAATACCCGCGTCATATATCCATGGCTCTTTAAATGCAAAAATTGGTAGAATATTGGGGAAAACCTTAAAAAACGTGAGAAAAACCGTTCACGTCTAGTTGAGCCTAAATCCTTGCGCTCTGTTAGCAGGAGGCACGGTACGAGAAGGGATTCGATCGGAAAAGGAATGGAAAGTCCTGGGAAGATATCCTCAGGTGATGGAAAAGTCGGAATTGGCCAACCTCTTGTGTTGCGACTTCCTTCTCGTACGGTTCTCGCCACTCAATGTGTCATTTGCTTTGACGCCGACTATAACTCCGTCTCTAATTGTATTCAGCCGAGGTGGGGCTAGATGGACTGGGTGGATGGTCGCAATGGACGGAGCCCAGGTGGATATCATGCACAGGTGGATTTATTGAGCATAGGTGGATATCATCGTATAGTCACCACAAAGCCATCATCAGAAAAGCGATGAATAAACGGAAGAGTCCTTCAAAAAAGGTGCTGGTGCACATAGCACAATAGCAATTGCTGGTTCTTGTGGCGTCAGATAAACGGAGGCATACCAAGGCTCCCCTTCCGCTTTCGGTGACACTATATCAGATCGAATAAACAAAAATTGCATTGATATATTTTGTTGGATCGTCCCAAGTAGCTTACTCACCTGTCAGTAGGGTGATGCACACCGTCTTCATTAACGTTGCTGAAGTGAACTCGTTTGAAAGATTGGTCATTAATTTGTTTTGATTTTAACGGCATGTGCATGATCATTAATTTCTCTCGCTTGTCTTGCTACAGAGACATGGTTGTTCTCGGAAGTCATGGGGAATGGTCGGATTCATCCCGCTTTCTTCAGAAATTCGAACGGCAGAAATCATTTATTTCTGTCACAAACAACTTGACTTCCGTGAAATTGATGGAGACCGTCAACACGGCCTTTACCATCATTCCTCGAACGTGCTGGTTGAACGTTGTAGCCGTAGCCGCCGCACCTGGCTTCTCGCAATTGTTAGAATCACAAATAATCGTATCTACGCGGAAGATTGATGATTAATGCCACTTGGTCGGAAATATGTATAAATTCTTTATTACAGTAGAAAAGACAAGCTAAACAAAATGTATCAATTAATATGTTGGAGACGATGAAAAAGAAGCACAAAATAGACAATTTCAGAAGGGCGTTAACGACAGAGGAGCATTTGGGCACGGAAGGTCCAATACGTCGCGCAAACCTAGAAAATAAGTTTCTATGGTGATTAAGTCGAGAACACAGGGTAAGGGTATTGCATGGGAAGAGAAGAGCAATGACGGACGGAACTAGTACATTGAGTTTGCGTGGCACACGCATCATGTGAAAGCTGGAGATTATCATCACAGAACACCTTCGATTAGTCTCCAAGAGAGAAGCTACTATACACGGCTATACTTTGGCAGCGGTGGTCACCATCATGTCCAAATCCTCTCAAGAACAATTAAAGCTGTGTGAATATGCCAAGACGTAGAGAACAAATGAATAATGTTTCCAACGAATACCCCACTACTGAGCGTGAAATTGTGCAGTCAACTGGCCAATTACATTGACGGACAAAAAGCGGACGAACTGTCCTGATCAGACTTCCTGAGCAGTGCAGCTCGGTGCGACGTGTGAAACGCAGATGACAACGGTTATTCGAATTATACATTAGTCATTGGGCACTATTAACAATTAACAAAGACGTAGGATGCTATAAATGAAGAGGCCACTAGAAAATGACGTTAGCTACAGGAGTTGCGTATTTAAAGCATTGTCGGGCTAAATAGACGAAGACATGTGATAGGTAGGCGGGAAAGGGTGGAAGAGCTCCATTTTAGCGCAGATTGATGAACAGACAATGATAGGGTGAATATAGTCATTTGAGAACATTTGGCGATGTAAGAAAGTCGAGTTAGACTGATGTGACTGCTTCGTTGCTGGGCGGAGGGGCTTGTTTGGAGTGGGACCGAGATCTCGACGCTCCTGAATGTGTCTTAGTTAGTCTCGAAGTATTGATATAACCTAGTGTTGATAAGAATAGCGATGACACTTGGTGGTACTCCTTAATGGATATGTTAAAGCGAAGTGTTGGACGGTGTTGTTTTTTATGTTTGGTTGTTTGATAATGGGTGGGGGGGGGCAGAAAGGTGAAAAAATGGCCAACATAAACTGTCCGAGTGGATCAAAGACAGTTCGAAAGGTCGTGACATTGAATGGTTTGAATAATGTTGAGTGGTGACTTATATTAGACGGCACAGCTGCCTAAAGGAAAGTGGTTTAGGACGACAATTTTTTCGTGCAAACCTAGCGTTTAAATCACCACGATTCGGTAAATAGGAGGTCATACTTGCATTTTGATTTCTAAGCATGCCTGCAATGGTCTGCTGATCGTTAAATTAATATCAGAGTTATTACATAAGATCTACTTTAAAAGACTCACTTTTAATAACGGATAAAAACATGGATTACACGAAATCGTCCAAACCCTCACCTTTGCCTTCATGCTCGACTTGAAGCTTCAGCTGCCGACTAATCTCGCGAAGTCGTGCAGCACTCGGACCGGACAAAGACGGCTCTCTCCGATCTAATCCAGCCTGGAAGGCTTTGACAACTCGAATCTAAAACGAGGCAGGATTCATTGGTGTTTGTTCAAATGAGATAAATGGAAACGACATTATATCTCAATCTCTACCACCTTAATCCACTCATTCACATCCAACACTCCATTCAATATACAAAATACGAAGAGATTACGCCACTATCGAGAGGTCGTTGTCACAAATAATGGCACCGACTGCATGTGAAGATAGAAGTATTAGCGTAGCAAGGTGGTCGCGAACCTCCCATGAGGAGAGTTAATGGAAAGCCGTTCAACATCGTAAGGCACGGCTTTGCTTGAAGGGAAAATAGAAGTAAACAGTGCTTTGACCTCAATTGCAACAAATTTTGTCTCATTGCACATGAAGCTGCTTGATCGCCGGAAACGGGGGAGAGAGCGGTAGGGACGAAACACAGTACGGTTCTACTGGACCACGAGACTCAACCACTAAACGGGCACTACTACCATGACTAAGACTTGTTAAAATTACGGATAGCAGGTGAACTGAGTAAGTTGTGGTTTGTGGAAATGACCATGCATGCAACTATTCACAAGAGACACATGCTGCGAGCTTACGGCTTGGTCAGTAGGCGCGGAACTGTGCGGGACTGGAATCAAACGATCGGACTTGTCGCCACCAATAACCTGCAAGATTACCTTCATTACCCGTACCTTTGCGCTCTCTTTGCTTATCGCTGGTAGCGTACGATAGCAACGTAATTAACTCCTTGTCAATCACAGAACTACAGTAATCAATCCATGCGGCCAAAACCCTCCTAATCATCATCGTTAGCATGAATATATGCAAAAAGGAGTGCACATATCTCTCCAAATAAATGAACACAGTCAACCACACTCACTAACGGCAGGTAACGAGCGTTCAAGCAGCTTCTGCGCTGTGCGCCTCATCTTGCAGCTCTGCTAACCGTGGTAAATTTCACCAAGGAGTTAACTTAAAATGAGATTTACACCTTCATAGGAAGTTACCGCCTTGCTATGAGATAGTCTTTTCCATTTACTAGATGCCTAACTCCTAAGAACACCCTACACAAAATGCATGTTCATGTCTGGCTGAGTTTGGATGGGAGAGAGTGATTGCTACAGAGAGGCGAGATAAGGGAATCTAAGCAAACAAGCCACGAACAAAGATCAGGACTCCACAACAGGACAAATACAAGCGTGGAAATTCTTCTAATTGCGGGCCCAACTGGGCAAGAAGTGCAGTTTAACTGTGGCAAACATTCGACAGTCAATATGAACATAAAGACCTGAGTTCAAGAAGCGGACGCATGTAAGCACACTACTGTATAGAACGCACGATATCCGTAGTTTCCTCATATTTCATTGGACAAAATAACAGACTTCTCACAGGTACTTAAGAAAGGGAAAGAGGAAATTATGCAAACAACAAACAACATCCTAAGGAGAGTAAAAGGAACATGAGATGTCTTAAGGCCAAACTCGCATCGGGAAGGACAGGACACAGAGAGAATAAAGCGTGCAATGTAATGACAGCTGGCAGTGTCCATGAGAACAATATCGAAGGGACCGATTAACAGTTGCACGTAACAAACAAAGGTTAGAGTGGAACGGTGAAGAGAAATTTATGGCATTACACGTGAGCAATTGAGATTGGAGTGTCAAGCGAGATACTTTTGCCCATTCGGTGAGCAGCGGCAGCTGAAGAAGTGGTTGTGGAACTGGCCGCTCCGGAGCTGGGGCTCCAGCGCTGCACTAAGGGTACCTTTTCAACCTTATCTCCGCGCACAATGGCTGCATTCGCGTTGCCACGCCCGTTTTCGACCACGATCGCCTGTGGACTAACGGGTGGCTGCGGCGAAGGCGTTCTTGCCTGCTGCCAATGGTAGTAAGGATAAGGCTGAGGGCCAGAGGTGCGTTGCATGAGCGAGGCAACGGCGCCCCTAACTCCAGACAATGGTTGTTCAGTCGGGGAAGTGGAAGTTGGCTGGTTGTTGGACATCCCGCCCAGGAAGAATGACGACCATCCGCCTCGCATGGATTGGCACGACTGCGTAGAAGCTATCGAACGTCGCTCGTCGAAATCCTCTAACGTTGACCGGAATGCCTTGACCACACGCAGCTGCAGCAAGAATAAAGATTAGGAACATGAGCGATTGTTGGGATTCACAAATGCAAAAATGACCCTTTAAGCGCAATGTCTAGGCAATTTCGAAGAACCCAAATGATGTTAATTTCTCATGCTTGCTGTTTCAGTTAGTCATTCAAGTAGTTCATGCTTTCACAACGGCGATACATTAAGCACTCCAAAAGTCTGACTGTTCACACAAGTAACTGAAGAAGATCTCTTGATTCAGACATGTAGGTAGAAAAGCGTGATATAGAGAAGCAGGTAAAGCTCATTCATGCGTCTTAATAAGCCACTAGAAAAGAAGACACCTATGTGAAGTGCGTTCTAGCCTGTACTGGATACTGTGAAGCGTTTGGTGCATACTACAACAGTTAGGTCAAGCATAAGTGCAAAAACGGACGTTTGTTAAAAGCGTTGCGCTTCTACGAGGGTCATAACACGAATGTAAATCCCAATTGCTCACAGAGTACATAGTCATATGGATCGGCGCAATGAGAAGGATGAGTACAATTAAGGTGACATATGAGAAATCTAGATGAGTAGGAGTGACCACACAAAGTCGAGGCTCGGCAATATGAATGGCAGTGGAAGACAAAGAACGTAGACTACTCAGCAGTACCAAACATGTAATGCAAGAATGTTGACTGTAGAAGGTGCACGTTACATCCCCTTGCCCGAAATTTTAATTAATGTCTTATGTTTGAAAACAAAAGTGATAGGCATTCGACTGCTTCTTAGCAAACATTAAAACTTCGTGCATCTGTGTAATCTAAAACGAACAGTGCCATCTGACTAGAGTAATAATGTGTGCAGCTAGATGGTCCTTAAATGAAGCATGCAGATCTAAGTTTGATATACCACAAGAGTAATCACAGAGGTACGGTCCGGTCTCGTTCTCTTACCAGCGAACGCGATCTATTTCCTCCCAATCGGATCGAAACCTTGTCGAGCAGAGAGTTAAACGGTTACACCACAAATACGAGAACGACAAAAATACCGTGTTTTGCGGTCACCGACAACGAAAAACCACCACAAGTGTGCTTTGCTTAATTGATAGCCCCCAGGTTTTCTTTTCAAAATGCGTTTTTGAACAAAAGAAAAAAGTTAGCCCATTTCGTCTGCTTTGACTACGCGCTACATGTATGAAATGGTACTCAGGTCAAAAGCAGAGCGAAACCAGAAAGTTGAAGGGCATTTTTTTTCGTGCGCTAATGACTTCCATCTATGTAGCGCTGGCACCAAAATGCGGACCTGGCATTTTGAAACGCGTGCCTTTGTTGTACGTACCTGAGTCTGAAGCCTAGTAAGACCGCGAATCCACAAGATCTGGCCTGAGCGTTTCTCGTGCGTTTCAGGGTCTTCGTATTCACCGTTCAAGATGTGCTCGGTGGACTCAACTTCACCACTTCCGATAGCCATGTTTTCTGGCAATCCGCGGGTTGGGATGGATGTGACAAGCTAAAAGTTTCAGAGGATGAGAATAACTGTTGACAGTGACGTACCTGTCCCCAAAGGAGAACACTAACACCAAGTGCAACGCACCAGAGCCACTGTTCCAGGTTCAGCGCCGCTGTGCTAAACCAGCGGCCTCCAAATTGGACAATCAGCACTTGAGAGACCATCGTGCCAATCCAAATGATGTAGTAGATAGGATTAGAGAAAATGCCTTCGAAGACATTGCGTTCTCCGTGGATCTTTCGTGCGTTGATCTCATTGAACAGCGTCATCAGGACAAACGTATTGAAGACGATTGTGAAGTGTTGTGTTGGAGGTGCGTGTAGTTCCACTCTGCGTCCGCAAGGAATTCCAAATAGGACTTCTCCTGAAATTTGGAGTGATGCCAATACAGGAAATCAATCTGCATGCTGACGTACCGTAGAAGACTAGGACAAACAGAACGACTAGTTGATAAATGGCATGGCCAAGAATATTTTTGCTCATGGTTCGGGAAATAAGGGGGCTTGTACGACCATATGGTTTTCGTCTCAAGAGGTTTTCGGTAGGCAGTTCCGTAGCTAAGGCCAACGAGGCAAGGGTGTCCATGATAATGTTAACCCAAAGCATTTGCACAGCCTAAAACGTGCATGTTTAGTTTACTGCGGAATGCATCAAATTCTACCTTCAGTGGCGTGTCTTCAATGGCACAGGCACCAACAAAGGCTACAACTACAGCGACCACGTTTACAGTTAGCTGGAATTGCAAAAACTTGGCAATCGAATCATAGACGTTACGTCCCCACATAACAGCCTTAACAATGGAAGTGAAGTTGTCGTCAGTCAAGATGATGTCCGAGGCTTCTTTAGCTACATCAGTTCCAGCGATACCCTAAACGTTGGCATAAATAAGTAAACATTCTTCTTATTCGAATACCATAGCAAATCCGACGTCGGCCTTCTTCAAGGCGGGACCGTCGTTTGTACCATCGCCTGTGACAGCAACCACTTCGCGGTTGTCCGTAATTCGGCTGTCAATAATGCCCTTAACAAGGGTATATTTGTCTGACGGCTGTGCGCGGGCCAACACACGAAGTTTAGGCCAAATAGCGTCGAGTTTAGCTTGGCTGACTTCGCCGTTCTCGTCACGAATCCTGCAAAGACCTCATTACCAGAAGAACTATTGATGTAATCCTACTTTGCATTGAAGTCCTTTCCTTCCAGCGCTATGAAGTCCTCTCCAGGCTTTAGGATGCCACAGCTCGTAGCGATAGAACGAGCAGTGTTGATGTTATCACCAGTAACCATGCGGACAGTAATTCCTGCGCGCTGGCACTTGCGAATGGCTTCAGGTACTTCCGGACGAACGGGGTCTTGGATACCGACAATAGCGACAGCGGTCAAATCATTTACGATGGCATCTTCATTATCCCAATCAATTTCGCCAGCGAAGTTTACTTGGTTCTCGTCAGCATTGCCAGGCACGTAGTCCTTATATGCAAGACAAATAGTGCGGAGACCGTCAGATGCCATAGGCTCGATGACGTCTTTTACGAGACGATCACAATCCTTTGATGAAAACTTAGTGACCTGGCCATTTTTGCCCAGAAACCATCTGCACTTCTTCAACACGATTTCGGAAGCTCCTTTGCAGAAGACTCGATAGGTTGTTCCAGAAGGTGATTCCATTGCGATAACTGTAGACATGGACTTGCGCACTGAATTGAATGTGTACACTTTGAAGATGGTCTCCTCAGGGTGACGATCGCGGATATCCTGATAGCTTTGCCCGAGGCCAAGTACAAATCCAAGCATTCCGCACTCTGTCTTGTTTCCCAGCTGCGTCATTTGTTCACCGGCTTGTTTGGGAGGTACCACCTGTGAAGCGTAACTCGAATTAATGGAGATCAAATTAATGATCAGGTCACGGGTCTTCGGGTCCAGCTTCTCGAATTTCGGCGTCTCTTTGTAGTGAACATCTGTAAAGCACTCAAATTGAACCTTTCCATAGGCATGCGGTCACCGTTAATGTAGCTCTGAACGACAGTCATGCGATTTGTTGTCAATGTGCCTGTTTTGTCCGAGCAGATGCTGGTGGCATTTCCCATCGTCTCGCACGCATCCAAGTGACGTACAAGGTTGTTGTCGTGCATCATCTGAAAAGAAACATGATGGAGCGCGAACTAAAAGTGCCGAAACCTTCTTGACGGAGTATGCAAGGGACAAAGTGACAGCGAGCGGGAGCCCCTCTGGCACTGCGACGACCAGCACGGTTACACCGATGATCAGGAAGTTGATGAAGTACTGGAAATCAGCCAAGGTGAACTCTTCTCCTCGAATGGCGTAGTGGGAAATGCAAAACCGGATCACGAGGATTAGAACGGTACAGCCGGCAACAAATGATCCTAGATGATAACTGTAAGCTAAGTTAGCAGCATATTTGCATACCGGCGTATCCGATTTGAATGGCAAGACGAGTAAGTTTGGCTTGAAGCACAGATCGTTCTTTCCTACCCTCTTCCTCTTCTTCGCCTTTCTTGGTGTCGCCAGCCTCAGAGCCACCAGCAACAGCACCATTATTGAAGCCATCGGCCTTGATATCTAAAAAGGGCGGATAATATGAACCACCATGCAGTAAATAATGTAAAATCACATGTTCACATGAAGAATTAACCTTGTAAAACATAGCGTTTCCCCCACCCCTTTAACGAGACAGCTGTGGAAGCCCACAGAAAATGCTGATCGTGCAATGCATACACCAGACATGGAAAGGCGCAGCATTCCAAGAAAACCTCAAAGAAAGTTCTTTGAGCAGCACATGCACCTATCAAGGAAACGAAAGAAAAAAATGATAGATATAAACTTACGATCTTCAGTGAGAAGAGCTTGGGCAGTTCCGTCTTCAAGGGCGTTAGCAGATTGGACGTCTCCTGAAATTTGTACAACAATGGGTGAATATGTAAAACAACACAAAGTTTAGGCATGATGACAGCCCTGAAGAATAGGTAAAGTTGCATCAATACTACCACAATACACGTAAGCTATAGGTACTATGGAACAGTACGACATTACTATACGGATGTACTACGACCACAACACTACTTTCTCTGTTCATGAATACGAAATTCATGCTATCATGCAAAAGATCCGAAGATGGCAACAATTTTTGCAGCTCCCCAAAAATACACCCCACAACTCCACACCCTGAGCGATCTTTTAATCGTCAGCAAGGGAAACGCTATGAGAGATGAGTTAATAGTTATGGTTTTGTAAAAGTGCTTCTCTCCTTACCTACTCCGTCATACGACACGCTGTAGGCGATAGATCGTCGCAATCGAACTGTAACAAGTTAACAGCATCAAACCCTCAAGGCGTGCGCACTATTCAGCGTAAACCGACAACAGTGTTACAGATGCGATGTTAACAAACCAACCTAGCCCACCAAAAACCAATGCAGTACCCTACGTCGCCATCTTCGCCCACATTCAACATTTACGGTGATTGCTGAGTTCCCGACACTCAAACACCCCACTGCAATCCATCATAGGGGCGTAGCATGCTACGAACACAAAACGACATTTATGTTCAAGCTCATACGATGGTTCCGCAAAGTTGCTTACCAGAAGCTTTGCTCTTACGGCGTGAACGTCGCTCTAAACAAGGACAGATCAATTACTAACTACCCAAAAATGTAGCAATTTGACGTGATTTCTCTTCCCCCAATTACAACGACACCTCTAATGTCACAAAAGCGCAAAAAGCTGCAAGTTCGTAACTAATAGCCTAAGGAATCTATCTACTGAGGCAGTGATTGTATTGCGGTTACCTTCACGCTTAGCAGCTTTGCGTTCTTCCTCAACGGCAGTCTTTGCGGCACCAAGAAGCGTCATGATGATGCCAGTTTGCGAATTGACACCGACAGCGGTAACCAGCATTTTTCCGCTACCCTCCATTACGTGAGTACCTAGAAGAAGAAGGTTCGGCGTTGCTTCACCATTGACCGGTTACCAGAAAGAAGCATAGGATCATGATCGGGGCTTTTTCGAATAAGATCCGATTCTCCGGTAAGTGACGATTCATCGATTTTCAGATCGTTGCTTTGGATTAGCACACCATCAGAAGGCAGAAGATCTCCTAAACATGGAAGGAGTGTGCTGGCACTGTACACCTGTTGTTACCGTATTTAATTTGAGCAATATCACCGACGACCAATTCGTTGACCACAATTTGAATCTGCTGTCCACCGCGAATGACAGCAAACTTATGTTCAGTCTCAATTTTGGCTTGGAGACCACGGAATTGACGTTCTTTGGTGTAATCATTCAATGCGGTGACCAGTACGACGACAACAACAGAAATAAGAATAGCAACACCCTCAATCCAACCCGTATCGTGCTCAGATGCGTCACCTCCCGCTGAAAGGATATGAGGGTGGGGGATGACATAGCCATGGAATACTTACCTGTTTTACCATCATCGGGAGGTTTGTAGAATGATAATGCTAACGACACAATAGCGCTCACTAATAGAATGATTAGAGTTACATCCTGAAACACTAGCCGTGAGTAGAAGCAAAGGAATAACCCTGCTTACCTGTAAGGCTTCCCAGACTAATTGCAAAAAGGACTTTGGAGGGTGTGGCGGAATTTCGTTAGCACCAAAGACAGCTCTCCGCCGGTCGAGCTCTTCTTTGTTTGCGGGGAGACCGTCAGAAGGATTCGACTGCAGTCGCTGGCAAAGACCTTCGACGCCACCGTAATCACTTTCGATTTTCTCACGGGCTTCGGAGCCACGGTACTCCATGAGAGTACGGAGCTCCTCCACCGTGCAGCCATACTCCTTGCTGCCACTCATGTTTCAATGGGAGAGTAGTGCTGCCGAGGCTGTCGCAAGTCTGAACGGTGCATACAGCCGTCACGACTTCTACACCTAGTACGACTCCTGAAACGAAAAGCAACTTTAGGATCCGGACATGGAGAAATAAAAAGCGAATATGATCGACCAATACGATCACAACACCGAGTACAGCGTGCGAACAAACCTTCGAAAACACGCGCAACAGAAGATGAAGTAAAGGCCAAATAGGGCGCCAAATATTCGTGTGACAGTTAGAGAAATGGATGCAGAGATCGTGAACGTAAAACACGGTGAAGAGGACCTCGGCTGAGTCCTGTCTGTCAATGCTTCGCTATCTTGGCTCTTTCGAGTCACGTCTGCAAGCCATTTGCGGTGCAGCGCAATGAATATATCTTATTAGCTTTCCTGAAATCAAATCGTAGGAAGAGAAGTAAGCGAAATCACTGGATGACCGCAAAAAAATACAATTGCCCAAATGTTGGTTGGTGAAAAGGCAAGAACCGGCAGTCATTTACGATGCATGGAAGCGGCCGTGAATGTCTGCCAGAGGTTGGTCGAAAAAGCGGCCTCAAATGATGGGGAAGAGCCGTCGGTAGTAGGTGGTTACAAACCATGGGCACACGTGGAATAAGTCAATCACGCAGAATCGAATACTCATTAAACATTAATGAATACGTTCGGAAATTCAGCAGTTTTGAATCTTCCTACCTGACATGGGCTAATCTACACGCATCTGCGGAATGAATCAACAGCGTATGATAGTTCAGTTAGTCAAGATAAATACAGTGTAAAGGAATAAATAAACAGCGAAAAATTCCCATCAAAGCACCACATAAAATAGCCCGAACGGCGATCGATATTATGGATTCTCGGGAAGCTATGAGTTCCTTGAAAGAAATGAGTCAAGGAACAAATAAAGCGGCAAGCCATCGACGTTTTTGTTTCCTTGCAATAAATAGATCTCAATAAGGTTCGCATTGAACAGCTCGTCTGCGCATTGATCATGCTACGATCGGTTAGGAGCGCTTTCTCCTGGATTTTCCAAATGTATCTTGGCTTGAGATAGTGCCAGACGAATTCAGCGGCGGTGGTACTGTAAAACGAAAGGGAGAAGTTGTTGTCGTTCTCATTAATGCTGGTGTCAGGCTTGAGAGAAAGCAAACACAGGAGAGGAGGGGAAGTGATCGCCGCGGCGAAACTGGTGACTCCCTCTCTTTCAGCTCCGTCTCCCTTCGAAACGCTTTACTGCCGCTCTCCTTCTCACCCTCAGAGGAGCGGATATACGTCTCGTGAGGGTCGCCGACCCCAGTCTGTCACCTGTTGAACTCGAGCTGGATACTCTCCTCTTCCTATTTCCTCTGCGCTGTTTCCCTCCCTCTTCTCAATGATATTTTCTTACAAATGGAAGCGGCAAGTAGCATAACAACACTTATTGCTGACCTTAGGCAGATGCGTTTACTCTTTAGACAAAGTGTTTTCGCGTTTCCTCACAGGGAGCAGCGCCCCTTTGGCCCGGCCAAGGCGGCCAAACGACGTGCTATTGCAGCTGCAATTAAACGATCCCCTGTAATTAGAAATACTCGACGCTTCCCCCACTGAACGCTTAGCAGAGGCAGGGGTTAAAGGAGGGGTTGCACGAAAGGGTTCGTGCGTCAAGAACCGCCCTAGGCGTGAATAGCAAAGGGTGGCGGAGGCGGGGACGAAAAGAATCGAAAAATGTCGCTGGGCTAAGCAGACGGTCGCTTTTCAAAAAACCTGAAACTATCTTTCCGCATAAATATTGGCCCCATGCCACACGCATCTGGCTTCCCCGACAGGGGGCACGAAAACGGCGAAAGCGTCCGCCGCACGGAGTGCAGAGAAAGACAAAATATCGATCGCATCTACACGCAAATAATACGCGTTGTTGGTTGTGTTGCTCAGAGAAGCGCCAGCTGAGAGAAGGGTAGTCGAGGAGCTCCGTTTGGTGAGGACAACAGACGAGCCAAAACGCCTTGGCATCATAGCCGGCGCGGACAAGAAGGTCCAACGGTGTCCGGTTCGCGGAGTGAAGAAATATGGGGAAACGAAGACTGGGACGAATGCTTAGATGGCATCACCGTCTCGGGAATTCCCCCATCCTCTCCTCATCTTCCTCCTTATTTCTCTTCTCATAAGGCAGCGAAAGAGGGAAGCGGGAGCGGAGTTGTCTCGTGGTCGCATCTTCCGCTAGCATCACACTACTGCTTTGGCTAGTTGCTGAGGACAACAACTGTGCCCCTTCTCCTCTTTCTTGCCCATCCACCGCTGATTACAAGCAAATTGCCGCTTTTCGCGATCAATCATTTCGCTAACTTCGTCGCTTTCATTTTCTAGAACATCACTTAAAAAACCCTGCTTTAGCGTAGTCGCCATCGTAATACGCTCATTTCTGTCTGTCCGAAAAAGTCGTTATTCATCCACTTGCTGTTCCAGCTAAAGCTGCGTGATTCGCCGATCAGAACAGCTCAACACTCAGACTCAGCTACTGCATCCAATAGCGATTCCAATTACAAACGCACGCAACCACGAGACTAGCTCATTTTCCCGAACACGAAAAGTCATTTTTCGTCGGCTATCGCATGAAACCGTTCGACGCGCGATTGCTTCATGTCACGTCAAATCTCCTGCAGAAGTACATCCGGGTTCACTTTGAAATACGTATAGCTACTGTGAGATTCTAGGTGAAGGGTAGAGCCTGCTTGGATCTATTATGCGGTTGCTCATGGTCACCGCTTGAAAGCTATGAACACTGAAAGTCAGTCTCTTTGAAGACATTCTGGGTCGTACTTGTTGGCTGGACTTGGAAATTCTCAAATTTTCATGCGGAAATTAGGGAGGTTTTCGGTAGCGGCTCGTTTTGTGAGTTTTTGTGAGTGTTGCACATATAACAAAAGAAAACGGTTGATATGATCTCTAAGACGCGTCTACCTACCGGCGCGTTCATGTGATGACAGCACGGCGGGGCACGTTGGTAAATACGTAACTATTTGTCTTGTTGCGGGAGGGGACAGGCGGGCTGGGAAAAGCCCGGTGGGCACAGCAAGTCGCGATAGGGAGTCGCGATAAGCAGTGCTTGTTGAGTAATAGCAGCTTAACGAAAAACAAAACGAAAAACTGCGACGTACTTCCATTGAAGAAACCTTAGCGAGGCGAACTTATCGATTCTATTAGTGGCACCCCACGCGGACACGCAGACACACGCGGACATAGATAGACAGAACAACAGCAATTCGGGAAGTTCGTGAGTGGTGGTGGGGGCCTCCACGGCACTGCGGCGGACATACGCAGAGCGCTGTGAAAAAGAAGAAGATGAAGTGGACAAGAGCGCTGCCAACGTTGCATAGACATTATTATGCAAATTCAATCGTTTACTGGCAGAATGCGCGGCACAAATCAAGTATTAGTAGCATAGTGTTGGTTCGAAGGCTGGACACAGGGCAAGTCAAGGAACGTAGCACAAAGAAGTGACGAGAAAATGTTTGAGTCATGAGGAAGGTGTGAAGTTAGGGCAGTGAAAAAGGAAGAGGTCACAGATTTCTGTGAATGTAGACGGTACACATCTAAGAAAGCAAAAAAATGACTAAAAAACATGCGATTGCCGAACAGTAGTTGCCCATCACACCTATAAATGATAAAAGGTGATAAAAAGGATTCCGACTGATTTGCAACTGAATTTTTCAGTAGAATGCAAATGGAGTAACGGGTGTTATGACGGGGCCATGTAGTGAAATCACCTCGCGAACTCTCTCATAAGGCTTTTCTTTTGTCTAACACTGGATTTGATCGACTGTACAAATTGCCATTTAAGTGCTTTGTTGGGTGATCTGGTGCATTAGCAGCTCAAAGTGAAAATGGGAAAAGTGCATTGGAGCGTGTGCTAACGCGAGCAATCGATGACATTGTTTGTTTTTGGTAGGTACCGCGCATACACTTTTTGGGCGATTTTCTCACTAATGTACGAACTAAAAAGCCATGACGCGAGACGGGAATGTATCGGCGTCGGTTCTTTGAGCTACTCCACCAACACCACCACACCACTCCTCCTCAAGCGTTTTGACTAATGGGACCCGCTGGAGGGGCAACGAGAGGGGTGGGAGAAAAAGACTGCGGGTTCCTCTAGGGGCCACTCGATGTAAGTATACAATTTTTTTCACATGAATTGAGCAAGCCCTGAAGCGTTGGTGATGAACTGATTGCCGTTGCCCGCCGGCTGTCAGGTAAATAGGAGGGAAACATTGTTAAACATTGAGTGTAACTTAAATTGACGAGGAATGTTCGCGAGTGGGCCAATTTTCCGAATTTTGTGAGTAGGTGCATTTGATAGGTCTCGGTGCACATAGTCACAATTGACAACATTTAGCTGCCATCTCCCCGAATTATTTTTTAAAAAG